>APFE030260965.1:36186-47616 GCA_000404065.3 Pinus taeda | reverse complement strand
AGAGCCCTCTCAGGTTGAGGAGGCTAAGCCTCAGCCTAAAGTAGGTTTGAAATAGTTACTTAGAGTCAACCTGATCAGCAGCCTATTAGGACCTGATTTTGAGATAACAAAAGGCATACCCATGCTCAACGTACAAACTTTCATTACAAGTACATAGATAGTCGTCTACAGATATAGACCCATGATAGGATGACCATCAAAGTAAAGCCATTGTATGAATGATTTGGTACATTTCTTAAAATTGTAGCCCATATGGATGAAACTAGATCCAGGGTCTTCTATCTCGTTCAATTGTTCGCTGAAGTATGAGTCTAACCAGGCGAATATGTGATCTAACATTGAACATGGGAAGACACCATTTGATTACCATCCAATGATGTAAGTCATTAACAGATGCAAGAGAAATCATCGATAATGATAATGATCCTCAAGGTACTGTAGTACATTCTACATGGTGTGAATGGATGTTTTGATGTCGAACAACATACAAAGTCTTTCAGTTGAAGGCCAGTGATGCCAACCTATCGTTGGAAGCGAGAAACTTGCCATTGTTGTATTCAAGCCTCAAGGTACTGGAAGGGTGTTTCTAAGTCAACTTCTTGGATAATGTGCTGATGTCAACAGGAAGTAACTCATCATAGGAGGGCCTTGATGTATCCCACATCAATGACAAAAAACGAGTTTAATTATTTTGGAGATGGAATTTGACTGACGACACAAGGTTCAGGAATGGTAGTCATGAAAATGAAGGTTTATGAGTATCGCAAAGGATGATTTTCAAACTGAGTGACTTCTCTTGAACATGTCGGTGAAACTGAATGGAGTGGCAGCATTGACCCAAAACAAAAGTAATGGATGGTATGATAGACCAAGGTATGATGACCATCAAGCAGATAACCCAACCCAAATAGTCACAATAATGAAGTGAAAGTGTCATGTTCAACAGTGACCTGCTGCCATAAAGTGGTTTACCCCTTTTCCCATTTTCCCCAGTCAATGCTAACCAATAGCTCTTTATTTTATCAAGCTTGAGGAGGATAACATATGCTTGTTGTATAGTTCAACCCTTTGGGTGAATCCATCTCTATGTGATGTTTTAACGAGTCTAGAGAAGGTGAAACTTGGTCTTGTCATGACGGCCAAGTTTTTCACTATTTGATTTTTTAACGAGTTTAACAACAATGATAACTCGGTCCTTTTCATGTTTAAAGAGTTTGAAAAGGGACAAAAACAAAAATCCACAATTTATTTTTCGTATATTTGTCTCTCAAGTCCAAAAAAGTGTAAAACAATACAAGAGAGAACCTATTGACCATGTTCAGTCAACGTATTCCTTTTTCTTAAATAATTTATCCCAACCCAAAAAAGGGTTAAACTTCTACTGATTAGATGTCATTTCCAATCCCTTAACGAGTTGAAAAGAGCTAAAATAGGACACCAAGGGGGTTGCTTTTTCGATGTTTAATATAGCTTGAAAAAGAGATAAAAGTATGTTCTGTGGTCAAAGTACAATCCATGATCGTGCACATCAAATTATGTAATTCAATTTAAATCTATTAAAAGAAACACCAAATGGATTAAACATACTTGTCTCATTGGTAAAAATAGGTATACTAAAGTTTACTCATTTAATTCTCATGAAATAAACATAAAAACAAGAATTTACCATGCTATTTTCACCATTTGATATTTACCATTTAGTTTGTGCTCTGACCCTATTTTTTACCCTGATCTTGATGAGTTGATTGAGAGAGATTCTGTGGATCACTTCTCATGCCATCTGGACCAAGTAGGAGATCTATCCCTCCTCTTTCTTTTCATGTCATTCTTTTATTGTTTCATGCAAGTTTATAGGGTTTTTAGGGCCCCTGGGGTTTGAATTTTTCACCATCGGACCAGTGCAGGCTTGCATGTCAAAAATTGTGATGGGGAGCACCTAGATAGAAGGGACTCTGCACTGCAGTGTAGTGTCTCCTTTCATGGGTTGCACTGGGCGAGTTTCCCAAACTTAGTTCACCAAATTGACCCAAAATTTCTTCATTTTTTTGCATGAAAAGGATCCTAACTAAGCTTATGGTTTGATTTTAGGATTTCATGAGATTATAATGTATATTACTTGGCAATAAAGAGAGCATGAAGAAAAGGACATGGCTTCCCTAAATGATCTAGATACAGTTGAGGCCCTCAAAAACTATGTGTTGCTCAAATACTTCAAGTTGTCTAGAATGAGGCAACAATCAGAACTATTGTAGTTCCTATTTCATGCATGGGATCTGATAGATCAGGATTTTCACATAATAGAAAAAGTTGTCCCTATTTTGATCAATGATGTTTACTTCCTTACAGGGTTTTTGAGACGTGGTGCTGCCAAATCTGTTTCAGGTGCTTCCTGTGGAGGGGAGTCAGTGAGGGTCTATGTTCGACAATTTTGTCGGCCACGTATATAGCCTAGAAAGGATGGAAAGATGATCTTCAAGGATATTCATGATTTTCCTTTCAGAAAAATCCTTTTCACCATCGCAAAATTGGATGACAGTGTGACACTTCATCTGGAAAAACAGATCACATGTTTAGTATGCACTTGAGTGTCTTGAGCCAGCTTTACTCAACTTGTGTGAGGCAGTACTTCATTCACTGAAAGAAAAAATGGCAAATGTAAAGAGAAGTAAGATAAAGAACTTTAGCTATGGATCACTCTTAATTTCTTTTACCTTAGAAAGAATTCCATTGTTGCAATTCCAGCATGTAACAATGGGTGTAGCTAGTCCTAGAGATCCACGGATGTAGCGGTGGGTCGAATTGATGGCTAGGCATGCTGGTCAGTCATTGATTACATTTACCACTGCATTCTTTAGTTGGCTCAATCGACACTACATTTTCATCAAGGAGCATCCATATTCAGGGATGGATTTTTTTGGAGATCCAGAGTTGAGTCTACCAGTGGGCGCTCAATGGGATGCTATATAAATTGTTTTTTACCAAACTGTTTTTTGATTTTTAAGTTTCTAGATGTTTTTGTGTTTTTATGTTCCAAGACTAAATTAAAATCATTCTCATGCATGCATATGTGGGTATTGTTCGAACTATGAGGCACCAACGGAGGCAGGTGGGTTGGGGTGGAGAAACATTGGGAGAGGAGTTCTCCAGGATTTTGATTTGGCCGAGGCACTGGCCAAGTTGTAGAATCATGTAGAGGGATTAACCCTTGGTATTTTGGATGTCCAGATCGAGGAGTTACCTATGACGATGTAGCGCCATACTATTGGTGTTATAGGCCATCGAATGCAGATTTTGTGCATGATATCTTATGCTATGACCTGTTATCATGAGCATCACTAGGTCTACTTAGGAGTTTTTCCATGCATTTTGAGTTTTTAGGTCAGATGACCAAACATGTCTTGGACACAAATTTTGTAAAAACTTTTAAAACATTTATCTATTTTTACTTTCAGAGTTTTTATATATATGGTTATGTGCAATCCTATTCAACTAATGATGTGAATTGAAAATTTACTTTTACATGTGTCGCTAATGTCTATTTAACACATAGTTTCTAATGATCTGTTTCTAATGTAGAAATTGTTTCTTTGATATTTGACAGGTTTTGCTTGGAATCTACTGTATCTATGAAAACATAATTCGAAAGGAAATTGACAACTAAAGGGTGATTAAGTTTGTTTGAATAATCTTCTATGTGATTTGGAAGATGGGAACGATGATGATAATCTTCCCATGGTTCTCCTTCGGTCATCATTGATTGGATGATTCCTTCATCAGTAGAAAATATACGGGAAAAAGGATCAAAGGAAGTACCATATTCTAAGGAATGATCTACCCATACAATTAACGAAAATGGATTTGGGTTTGCCACGCAAGGCAGAAAGAATGATTTCTATGCTAGCTCAATGGCTTACGACATGATTTCATTACTACTATCAACTTAAAAACTATTGGTAATCCTCCTTAAGTCATATGAAGTGGAAGATATCATGTTGCAAGTCTCAAATTTTGCCACTTCCACAAAATTTGATGGTGGTGGTAGTGAAAAAGTGCCCATTAGGGAAGAATATTTAAAGAGACCTACACCAATGCTTTGAAGAGATAGAGGGGATTTGTGTACTAAATAAATGCTTCCAATAGCCTGTGAATTAGAGGAGAAGAAGGCAAGTTGGTCCATAACTGTGATTCCACCCTTATGAAGGGATGCAATTGTACGAAAGTATGTTGAAACCGCAACAACCATAGCATAAATCCACGGTCTTCCTAGAAAAATATTATAGTCAAGGGGTCCGTCAACAACCTCAACTTCAACAGTTATTGCTTTGCCTCCAAGTTCGATTTACAGATTAATCAATATCCCACAAGGCGTATATATGCGACCGTCAAAAGATTTTAACGTTGTTGCTGAATGTAACAAAGGTGGTGAGCCAAGTGTTTTCAAGCAACTCATAGACATTATACAAGTAGATGCCCCCTCGTCAATAATGGTTCAATGAACAAGTTTATTTAAGGAATTTACTTGAATCAAGAATGCTAATTCCAGTGGTAATTGTGGCGTATAACTCGCATGGTTGAAAACCATAAGATTGGAATCAGTTGGATCGATTCCACCAATTGCTCACAACAAAGCCTGCTCTTGGGAGGGATAGTTCTAAAGTACCTTGAGCATAGACATCGCAGAAGGTGACTGAGCCAAATCTTCTACTATATTATAATTCTGTGTAGCTCGAGCTCGAGGGTTAAATGTCGATTTACGTACAACTCCCTTAGGCGGTTTTATTGTTAACTCTGGTGCAATAGGTGGTGGAATAGGATCATTCGAAGTTGAAGTTGAAGGGTTAGGTTGATTAGCCTGATTATTCGACGATGACGATTGATTTCCATAATCTTTACTTCATGTTGACACCAAACATCATCTTTTGGCTTAAAGGAGGATAACATAAGCACTTCAGAAGTGGAAGCATGGTCTATAACAACCATATTTGTCTCCAGTTTGGAAAAGGATCAGTCAATACCGCAAATGTATTATAAGTCTTCAGAACCTTTGAGACTTCAGAGCGGTGAGGACAATCTTGCGTAAAATTCTCATTGTTACAAACAAAACATGGGTAACGAGGTTTCCTAGCCGAAGAAGAGGAATTATATGATTTATCTTGAGGGAAATTATTTTGTTTCTTCTTGTTCTTCCCGTTCTTCTTACTTTCTGGTTGCTTTTCATTCTTTCCCTTGTCAGATGACACGACATTGATTTCAGAAGTAAGAGTTTTATTAGGCGCATTTGTAGTTTGATTGGAAATAGCAATTTTTTGACCAGATGGTCTACCTGCCATTTTTGTGCTCGAAGAACCAATCACATCGTCACTAGCATGAGAGCCCTTACTCGATGGTGGAGGAGGAACAGTGAAATCTGATCAGGGTGCATTCTGGATCTTATCGTAGAGTGTGCCAGACTATGTATAAATGAAGTCAAAATATTGGACACGAGCACTTACATGCTCTTCTGTGACAACTCCACCTTTCGCCACATCCTCAATGATAGATGGAAGAAAGGATTTTATAAACTACTCAGCCAAATGTTGATCAAGAACATAAGTATTAACCATTCGGTGACGATGATGCCACTCATGAATATGATCAGAGATATGAGTAGCAGTAGTCTGTTTAAAGTCAGTTAATAGTTCCGTTCTAGTATCATATCGTATGGGCAACTGGAAGTGGGTTAAAAATGTGGTAGCTAAGGCAGTGAAGTTATCAAAAGAAGCTCGTGGTAATTCGATGTACCATTTCATAGCTGGACCAGTAAGAATTCTTAGGAAAATATGTAGTCTAACTGAATCATCATTCAAGGAGTTTGATGAACACCATAAATGAAAAGTCATGACATGGTTGGACAAGTCTTCTCTAGGGTTTCCATTGAATTTCGTAAATATCATAAGGTAACTTATGAGGAATCACTGGCCACCAATGTGCATAATGAATTGGGTCATTGGTGAACCGGTTTAGATCTGGTAATTCAAGTGTCGCAATGAAAGGCAATTGGCTATTGAGGTCAGGTTGTGCATATCTAGGGTAAGATGGGATTTCCTAGGCAATAGGCCTTTCCATACTAGCATAAGCTATTTTCTATCGGTAACCTTGATAAGGGTAAGTTTTTTGAGCAAATCCTGCATAAGGTTGTTTTTGAGCATCCAGATACATTTTCTGTTGTCCAAACCCAGCATAGGCTTGCTGACCAGGACTTAGATAAACTTATTGCTAACCAAACCTGGCATAAGCTTGTTGTCCAAGTCCACGTTGAGGTTGGTACTGCTGGAATTGTTGTTGTTGATATTGGGGCTACCAAGGCTATTGAATCAATTGTTGTTGTTGTTGATACAATGGTTGTTGATTTAACAGTTGTTGTTGCCCACCAATGTAAGTTTGACCAAGTTGTGAATAAACTATACTAGTGTAAGTTTGAGTCATTCCAATAAAAGGTAAACTAGCCTGAATTTGTTGGACTTCAGACTCAAGTGGTTGTTGTAAAACTGCCTGAGAAGGCTGGATTTGTATACCTGAAACTTGGGGTTCTGAGGTTGAAGGGCCAGCTTGCACAGGTTGAGATATCACAATTTGAGCTTGTGACTGCGGTATAGATGTAACAACAGGTGTTGTAGGTATATATGGGACAAATTGCATAGGTCGTAATGGATACACAAGCGTAGGTTGAACAAGCATGGTTGGCTGCCACTGACAGATAGTCATTCTAGGCTGACCTAAAGACGACGGCATACTGACATATGGTTGCCCCCTAGAAAATGGAGGATAAGAAGAATATGCATATTGTTCTCCATATGGGGGTAGTCCAGTGTTGAGCGGATACATAGGATGGTAACTAGATGAACCAGCTTGATATGAACCTGATGGATCTAGCTATTCAGTACCTGTAAATGAGGAACCAGATAAAATTCTAGTAGATGACATTGGTGAAGACCAAGGGATAGAAGCAACACCTGAGTGGGTTTCCGATAAATATTGGTAACTCAATGGGATGGACAGAACACCATATGAGTGTGACTCAGGTGTCATAGTAAACATCGAAGAGGTTGCGATAGAAGATTATGCCATAGCCGCAATAGATGGTATGGTCTAGGATGTTGACTCTGCCATAGTAAAATGTCCAAATAAGTTTCCTAATGAATCAATGGGTGTCTGAAAGTAATAAAGATTAAAAGTAGCAGTGAATGAGGAGTATGAAGATACAGATAAAGTCCAGTTCCAAAATGGAATGGAGTTCTAGCTGATTCTATGTCAGGTTCCTCTTCTATTGAAATCAAACCAGGTGGAAGAATTTCACTATTTGGTCCGTAATAGATTTATGGTATTTGTTGTTGAGATAAAGAGGAAATCTCAATATTTACGTATGTCTGAGGATGTACCGATTGATCCTCTTCTGGTAAGGTAAAAACTTCTGAGTTTTCAACCTTAAGATCCAAATTTTCTAGTAAAAGAACAAGTTCAGGTTGGGCTTCGTGAACAACTTCTGGTTCAGAAATAACTTTTGATTGAATAGTGATGGGTTTAGGAGCCACTTATAGTTGAACTGATTTAGATTGAGAAGTAATGTCTTGTTGAACAACATTTGATTGAGAATCAACTTGTTGTTGAACAAGCTAGGTTACCGTTTCACTAGATTTAGTTCTAGTTTCCTCAGGTAATTATGGAGATTCCACTTTAGTAACAGATGTACCAGTAACTGTAGGAGTAACTGGGGTCATAGTACTTACTGGTATAGGTGTTTCTAGTTATTCAGATGAAGAACTAGAGGCTTGTGAAGTACTGGATCCAGTCAAACGAGACCGCTTTGACTGAATAGGTGTAGCTTTGGGTGGTAAAGGTGGTTTACTCGCTGCTCTCTGTGAATGACGGGGTAAGCATTGATTTTCCTCCACGATTGATGATTGATTTTATTACAAAAGGAAATAAACAAAAAGGGGTAAACTAGGAAAAAAGGTTTACCAAGCAATTGTGAACTGTAGAATACCTCCTGGCGAACCAAGAAGTATGAGCAGGCAATCTCCCTGAATGCTATGTTCTGTGTATCACAGTGTACAAGGCAGCTGACTTGGTTACCTAAGGATGAATATCAACCTAGTGTTGTCCTCACATATATACTCGAAAATATGTGGAGTCCCAATCTGTATTAGCATTGTCTAATGCAAAACCACATAGTGAGAGAATTCCCATATACTTTACGTGCTGTAACACTACCCTATATACCCGAAGGTATGTGGATGAGATACGATAAACTCATGTATGTGGAATGAGGTATCACACTCGGACTGTATCGCAGACAAGTTAGCGACAACTGCTATCTTTTACGATGCCGAAACATGTCTGTAGCCTAGAACCTCTAAATGTTTTGCATTAGATGACAATTCTACATTAGGTTAATTGATGTTAATATTAAGTTGATCTTGATTAAGAATTTTCCTTTCAAGGTTCACCACATGATGTATTTTCAATTCCTAAAATGTAACTAATATGATAAGCATTCTTTTCATTCAATTTTGACAATGAAAACCTTAGCTAGTAGGGATAGAGCAATCAGATTCTTGTAATTAAAGAACAAAGAACACATCTAATGCAATTTCCCTAAACTATTCCTATGAGCACACAGAAACTTTTTTAATGCACAATGCAAGTTTTTGTTTTCAATTCCCTTAATGTTGTAATGAACAAAAGGAAACTAATGTACATACAATCAATCAATATTTTTGCAAGAATGAAGACCTTACGATAGTTCCATTTCGAAAGAAAAGAAGACTTTTACGACACTTTCTTTTGAACAAATATTAATCAACTATAAACTAACTTTGAAAATGGATTGATAGTGATAAAAAAAGCATTTAAGAAACACTAAATAACCAAGGACAAAGTAGGGCTGGCAAAGGAAATACATATTTATTTTAGAGACACAAGCATCATTGACCTTTTAGCAAACATAAATAGAAGGAAATTTGGCAAAAAATTAACTCAAAGGAGAGATTTTGTCCTAAGGAGGATCAACATAGCCTTGAATGGGAGACAGTACAGTTCACTCAAGCCAAGGCTACTCTACAACACTTTGTCTCTAGACCAAGCCTGTGTTCGTGCTAGAGAGACCATCCTAGGGGCTTACAAGCACAAATTTCACCAAAAAACACTTCAAAAGTCTAAAAGAAGATCAATGGAAGCAAGTAAGGTCTACTAGAGTGTACTAGGATGAAGGTAAACTACTCAGAACAATGATCGTTCCCCAGCGGATTCGCTAATTTGTTATGAGGAAATTGGTATCTATGGATAAATACTAATTCCCTAGGTAGGTAGCTATGCCTAGAACAACATATTTAAAGCGCTTATCCTTTTTCTATAAACGATAAATAAGACAAAGGGATTCAAAGGACCTACCTGTTCTTTCACTTTCCTTTTGTATCCTTTGTTTTACTCCCGTCGCTCCTTCTCAAACTTAACTCACTCAAAAAGTACTTGCAAGCATAAACAGAAGATAGAGAACCAATCAAAGCAAGAGATATATCGAATACAAGTAAATGGAATCAGATACATTCTGTAGAGGGATTTGATCCCCTAGGGCTCTTGGGTGGAAACCCTAGCAGACTGAAAGTTATCTAAACAAAGAAACACACACTCACACATCCATAACGCTATGATAAGCAAATTCTAAAGTAAGAAGGATTTACCTCAGGTCCTATGTTCGAGAAGTTCCTCAAGGGTCCAAACCCTTCTTCAAGTCCCTTTCACTCCTTTGTCCTACAAAACAAACGATTCCAAAGAATGCAGCAGTATATGGACAAAGACTTATACAAAAATCATCTTTATGCTATAAAAGAAGGAAGTTAGTTATAGACATTAAACTACCATTCATACATGAGATTCAAACATGAACATTATAAACATAAAGAAGAAGCATATCAGGAACCAAGACGTGTTTCTTTATTATAGACAAATAGAATGTACAAAAGGAGTAATATCACCTAAGTAACCTTTAACAGGCTCCAAGCAAAGCTTCCTTCTGGATCTGTCCAGCCTCAAGCCTCTAGCTTATCTCCTTCCAAGACTCACTCGATGATGCCATAACTAGTGGATGAACATCAAATCACAAGGAAACAAGGGTTTCCTGTACAAATGGGGGAAGTGCAGAAGGCACAAGGGTATTCAGACCTGGTCAGGGGGAAAATTTCAGTATAGTAACCTTTCTCTCTCTTTTCTCCTCCCTTTAGGCCTTCCCTTTGATGTCTTTTTATACCAATCCCAAAGTAGTTTTTTAGTTAGGAATTGGTTGGGAACAGTTGGGCCACGGGCACTAACAGGTGATCAGCAGGTAAAACCCGCGATCTCCGCCCGAAAATAAGGAGTTTATATTTTTTTTAAGTGTTTTAATACATATACACGGGTTGGGTATATATGGACCCGTGTATACACGCGTTTAACTCAAGGCAATGTTGCGTATAGGGAATAAAACACTGTTTTTTAAATTAGGGACCAGGTCTGGAAGGAGGGGTTGCCCTAAGCCATGAGTGCAGCATCACAAACCATAATAGTGAGATTTGGAGCTATAACAGATGCCCCCTAATATACGAGGTTAGAAGGGGAACATGATGGCCAAAATATATTAAGCAAGTACATGGAAAGGAAATCTGCCAAAAACCGAGGAGTACTTCACAAAAGGAGATTAGAAAGAAACACCGTCTGAGGTGGGCATACCCATGCTCAGAGAAAGCAAAGCATGTCCGCATATCAAGTACAAGCGGATCCACAAAGTATAGAAGTATAAATGACTGGAAAATACATAATGGATCATCTGATCATGATCGAACAAGTACATGTCTAAATATCACATATAAAACTGTCAATGATGCTGAGAAATACAACGGATCACTGATATCAAGATGATCCCAAAAGTACCACTGAACATGATGAAAAGGATGGTACTACACTGCAAACTCAGGTGCCAGCATATAGAATGTCGCCATGACTGACTGCAACATATAAGGTGGAGTGGTATCAACTAGCAGCAATAGTAGCAACTGTCAAGTGAACCAATGAATGCTGATACAACCTGGGGTCTTCACCGACTGTCGTGGTACATTTCTACACCATGGGAATAAATGATCTGAAGTCAACCATGTGAGAAATCATTTGATTACAGGTCATTGATGTATACCGTTAACAAATGCAAGAATACTCACCGATAATGATAATGAGCGTCAAGGTACCTAGTACAAACCAACAAGTGCGAATAAATGAGCTGGAGTTGAACACCTGTAAGAATCTATCGATCAGGAGACAATGATGGTTTCCCACTGTCGATAGCGAAGGATCTGCCACTAATGACTGCAAACCCCAAGGTACTGCCAAATGGACTCTAGATCTTTGCCCAGAGCAATGAGT
>APFE030260965.1:0-32373 GCA_000404065.3 Pinus taeda | reverse complement strand
CTTTTTGATGCTTTAATTTTATGATGAATGATTGATGTGCCAGTCTAATGCTTGATTAGCGATAGAATCAACTAACCAATTATGAGATCTTGGAATGTGCAAATAATTAATATAAAAAAATGATATTTGCAACAACATCACTCTTAAATACTGGCGATATAAACATGGATCCCTTACCCGATAAATGTTATTTAATTGAGACACTATCAATTGAGAATCGAGATACACTACCAATGAGTCGATCCCATAAGAGATTGCCTCGGATAGTAAACTAATAACGACAGTATACTCAGCCATATTATTCGAAGCAGGACCAATGCATATGCCTCTTGATACCATCAATTGGCCAGTTGAATAATAAAGTACCCAAGCTGTGGAAGCGAGATT
The DNA here is from genome assembly GCA_000404065.3 of Pinus taeda. Lineage (NCBI taxonomy): Eukaryota > Viridiplantae > Streptophyta > Pinopsida > Pinales > Pinaceae > Pinus > Pinus taeda. The sequence continues at coordinate 31,986 of APFE030260965.1, read as the reverse complement.
CCGAGTGTGCTGGCTAGCACCAACGACGAACCCAAAATAGACCAAGTCATCCATCAACACCTGCAACAACAGATCAAAAAGTGTTGACATCACAGAAATATCGATGATATATGTACAAATATACATAATATACAAAGAATCCATTGCCTAATTTCTACTTAAGAAAAGTACTTCTTTAAGTAGAGCCCATTTTGGGGCTCCACCAGCTTGTTTCCCTCGAAATCGATTAACTCATATGACCCTTTTTCTAAAACTCGTTTAATAATGAAAGGACCATACCACATAGGCTTAAACTTGCCTACCCCCAAGGCGTCTTTATCTTGGTCATAGACCAAGACAAGGTCGCCTTCAGAAAAGACTCGAGGACGGACAGATTTATCATACTGCGTTTTGACCCTTTTCTTATGAGCCTCATTCATCGTGGTCGCATCTCGACGCTGCTCATCGAGATGTTCCAATTGTATGAGGCGCTCTTCGAGACTCGAAGTCTCTGGAAGAAGCTCTACAGCTAACTTGAGAGATGGAATTTCACATTCGATCAGAAAGATAGATTCCATCCCATAAACCAACTGAAAAGGTGTAAAACCAGTAGCAGTTTTTACGGAGGTCCGGTATGCCCAAAGAGCTGAATACAACATGACGTGCCAATTGGACCAATTTTTGTTGATTGTCCGTTGGAGTATCGTCTTAAGAGTTTTATTGACTGCCTTGACCTGTCCATTGGCCTGAGGATAATAAGGAGACGAATGCTCTTGACGGAAACCTAATTTAAGAGCCAATTCAAACATCAGTTGATTCTGAAAGTAACTGCCATGATCAGTGACAATCTCTCTCGGGACACCGAATCTTGAGATAACCTGATTGAAAAGAAACAAAGCTACCGTGTCACTATCATTTTTATAAGTGGGCATGGCCTCGGCCCACTTCGTAAAGTAGTCTACAGCCACAATAATGTACTTTTGATTCGCCTCTGAAGGCGGATTACAAGTTGTAAAATCAATACCCCACTTAGTAAAAGGACCGACCGTGACAATGGGAAAAAGAGGAGCTGGATGAGCACGCATCTTTCGAGTAAAGATCTGACAAGGGTGGCAACGTTTGACCGCTTCCACGCAGTCTTTAAAAAGTGAAGGCCAAAAATAGCCAGCACGTAAGATGCGCTGGGCTGTAGCCAGCCCTGATAGATGACCACCACAAGCTCCACTGTGGCAATCATTAAGCACTGACTCTGCTTCCTCCAAGGTTAAACAGCGCCGAAGGATTGAATCAACCCCTTGACGGTATAAGGTATCACCAATGATAACATAATTTTTGGCCAGGTGACGTAATTTACGACGTTCATCCTTGGAGAAAGTAGAGGGAAACTTCGAAGTCTGGAGATAGACAATGATATCTCCATACCAAGGGTCGAGTGAAGAGATGAGGAATAAATGTTCGTCGGGAAAACTTTCCTCATAAACAGTATCCTCTCCACAAGGCAACTCAGAAATTAGCTCAGTGAAAACCATGGATTTCTTAGACTTGGCTGACAAGAACTCGAGATCGAATTCTTGCAAGATGACTATCCATCTATTATATTTGTCCCCAATCACTCGCCTACTGAGGACAAACTGAAATGGATTGACCGCTACTAAGATAAAAGTTTTGCGTAGCAAGATGTAATGACGGAGCCGCTGGACAGCATGGATAGCTGCCAAGGCCAATTTCTCAACCGGAGAATAGCAAAGCTCAGGGCCTAATAAGCCTCGGCTCAAATAATAAATCACGTGCTCGGTGAGAGCATCATCCTCCTGAACCAAAACCATACCAATGGTTGATTTTTCTGCAGCGAGATATAAAAGGAAGTCTCTGCCATAATCCGGTGGACTCAAAAGTGGGGTAGAGACTAGTGCTTTTTTCAAATCATCAAACGATCGTTGCGCAAAGTCGTCCCATACAAATGGAACTCCTTTCCGTAACAACCGCATGAACCCTTTAGTGATCTCGGCATAGTTTGCTATAAACCACCGTAAGAAATTAGCCTTCCCTTGAAGACTCTGAAGTTGACGAATTGAAGATGGGGGAGGAAACCGAACTATTGCTTCAACCTTGAAGGGATCAACCCGAATCCCTTCATTTGATACAATGAACCCTAAAAACCGACCAGACATAACCGCGAAAACGCACTTGTTGGGATTCAACCGGATTTTATAAAAACGACATCGTTTGAAGACCATTCGAAGGTGGCTAGGGTGATCAGTTCTCTTTTGAGAACGAGCAGCGAGATCATCTAAGTACGATTCAATGATATGCTTAATGTCGTGGAAAGCATAAGACATGGCCCGCTGAAAGGTAGCTCCAGCATTTTTAAGACCAAAAGGCATCTTTCTATATGCAAAGGTACCCCAGGAACATATGAAGGCCGTCTTATGTTGGTCTTCAGGATGGATAGAAATTTGATTATAAGCAGAGAATCCATCCATGAAGGAAAAAATCTCATTACCCGCACACTCGTCGATAATCTGATCAATAAATGGCATGGGGTAATTTTCCTTAGGACAAGCCTTGTTTAGGTCCCTAAAATCGATGCATACTCGGATTGTTCCTTGCTTTTTATCTACAGGGACTGGGTTGGAAACCCAATCAGTAAGAGGGACAGGGTATATGAAACCTGCCTTTAGCAGCTTCTCCACTTCCGCTTTGATAGCTGCTGCTTTCCTAGGGTTGACCGGCCGAAGCCTCTAACGGACTAGTTTGGCATTTTCGTACGTCTTGATCTCATGCTGAACTATAGATGGGTCAATGCCAGGAATTTCCTCATAAGACCAAGCAAATACATCCCGAAATTCTTTATACAGGTCGGTGTAAATTTGAATTTCTTCAGGGGAACACTCAATTCCGATGAAGAGATTCTCGATTGTGTTAGGATTGCTAGAGATGTTTATAGATATTGTTTTTGAAATCACCGACATATTACCTTCGGCACGAACTTGTGCTAGAGCTAAAGGGTTTGACACCGTATAAACATCACTAGAACAGAGCTCAGAGAATCTAGACTCTACCTCCTGTAATGGAGGAAGAAAGTATGAACGATGGTGTAAATCTTCCCAAGGTCGATCTATACCCATCATTGCTTCGAGAATTGCTTCTTCTGATGGTAAAACTGAATCCAAGTAGTCCAAAGAAGAGGTAGAATCAAGGCTCCAAGCGGGGGCCACATCGCCATCTAACTCCTCTTCTGAAAAAGGAGTAGAATGGTCATCCGCAGAGTTCACGATAGACTGATACCTAAGCTCAGCTGCAGATCTAGGAAATGCCATTCCATTCTCTTGTCCTTCAACTAATGTGGTCATAGGTGAAGGGAAGGTCCAGGGGTCCGAAAAATAATGAGTTCCAAAGAACCCATCTCGAGAAAACTCCCTAGATGATGAAATAGCATTGATTTTAGTGATAGGAGAGGGGAACTCAAAGGTGCCCATCAATGAGGAATACATCCCTACTCCTAGATTCTCAGTAGGTAGACGAGGGTTATCCACTAAAGGAACAGTAGAGTCAGAAGTTGCTTGAGGATCAACTGGACAATAATCCAATTGATCAACCTTTACCATTTTCCCCTCATGAGGAAAGCAAATGACACGAAACAGAGTCGAAACAACGACGTCCATTTCGTATACCCAGTTCCTTCCTAGAAGGAGATTATAGTCTAGGTTAGCATCTATGACTTCTACTTCAATATTAACGACCTTCCCCCCAACACATATGGGAAAAGCCGGGATAATCCCATGTGGCCTATGAGAATGGCCATCAAATGCAGTCAAGATGGTAGGTGAAGGAACGGTCGAAGGTGATCCAATAGCCTTCCAACATGACATCGACATAACCCACGTGGAAGCCCCCTCATCAATAACGGTTCGAAAAATGTTGATTTTCCGGTATGTAGACTTTACCTAAAAGGCCATATGATGAGGGAGTCGCTTTTTGACATTTAACATGTCAAAAGTGAGCACTAAATAATTAGTTGGATCTACTACCCTAATTACGGAAAGTGAAGCACTTCTCTGAGCTGGACACGACTAGAGAACCTCTAAAGAGGACATAGCACATGGACTCTGAGCCAGATCCTCCACAATGGAGTAATTTTGGGAGGCCCTAGCATTAGGATTAATCGTCGTGCGTTTAGCGGAACCTTTCGGTATCCGTGGTATAGTCTCAAGAGGGGGTCGCTCAATATGAAGATCAGTACTTCCGGGAACAGCCTTATCCTTGGAAGTTTTGGCTTCACCGTAATCACGTGACCGAGTAGCCACATGGACATTAGAACCCATCATGAAAACATTTGATGATTTTTCCCCTTCCTGGTTGCCCCCTGTGGAAGTCCCAGGGTTTTAACTCGCGCCAGCAAGAAGTTGCTGCCCTTGGGGAAAAGGGTTAGTTAACACAGCTTGGGAACTAGAAGTCCCTTGCTGCCCTAACAAGCGCTGAGCGTCTTCAATCTTGGGGAAAATATGAGTTAAATGGTCTCCACCGCATAACTTGCAGGGAAACTTAACTTTCTTTTTTGACTCATTTCTACCCCCACCAGCATTATTGCCGGATTTGTTTGCATCAGGCTTCCCATCCTGGTTCATTTTCTTACCTCATCCTTTCTTTTTCCCATTGGAATTTTGACTTCCTTTGGGATTATCCAATTGGATGGCATTAATTGAAGAAGTTTGGGAAGCAGAAGGATTAGACGATGTGACTTGGTTGTTAGAAGAAGTTTGTAAAGATAACTGCTGCAATTGATTCAACAAGTTCACCGTATTTGTGTCTACTAACCCAACAATACCATCCGCGTGGGGACCTGGCTTCGGCTTAGCTACATCAACCTTAGACCCAGGAGCATCTGGCAAGTACTTTTCTAGGATCCCAGACTGAGAGTAAATCAATTCTAATTGCTGGGCCCTAAAAATGGCTTGCTCCTCGAAATATACCCGAGACATGGAGACATATATGGAGATCTCAGGTATCAAATACTTCAACAACAACTGAAGACGGAAACTTGGAGGGATATCAGCTTTAATGAGCCTCTTTCTCTATCTCCATTCCTGAATGTGATCGGAAATGTGAGTTGCCCTATCCCGACGAAAAGTAGCCAGTAGTTCGGTTCCGGCATCATACCGGACGGGCAACTGAAAATGGTTCAAGAAAATATTAGCTAAGTCAGTGAATGATGTAAAGCTACCCTCAGGCAGCTCTATATACCAATTAGCCACGTTTCCAGTCAAGGTGTGTTGAAATAATCTCAACCTAACCGATTCGTCGATCAGGGAGTTCGATGAGCACCATAAGTGGAACGTGGTTACGTGGTCGCCCGGATCCTCACCGCTTTTCCCTTCGAATTTTGGAATATCCGAAGGGAGTTTAGTTGGGACTAGAGACCAGGCTGGATTATACTTGATTGGGTCATTATTTAACTTAGTGAGGTCTGGCAAGTTTAACGTTGCCAGAAACGGAAGTGTAGGCGGGGCTTGGGGATTCCACCCTGACTGGGCGGCAGTCCCAAAGCTCTAAAAGATTGGCCTGGATTTTGGGAGGCACCAGGCTACCCGAAGTAACCAGTAGAACCCACTGAGCCAAAAGGGATGCCTTGTGACCCAGCAAAACTCGGAGTTTGACAAACTCCGACCGTATATCCACCATACCCAACAAAGTTTCCTCCTAAAGGATTGTAAGTAGTTGACAACCCCTGATATGGATTCCAAGCCGAAGCTAGGGGAGGAATGCTTTGGAATGAACTAACCGTGGTATACGGCCTATTCCCATATTGGTCGAAGAATGGATTCCTAGTTCCGGCACTACTAAGCCCAGGGTTATTCCAACCTTGGAAAGGATTCCTGCTTTGTCCTACCGAAGAAAAAGGCATAGATCCTATCGTAGGGTTGGAATGTGGTATATGACCACTTCCGAATGGAAACCCTTGGAACGAAGCCGACCCACTCATCATGGACGTGGTGGCCCCGAACAAGGCTGAAGGAATGCCCTGTGAATGGGCGCCAAATGGGAAGTACCTAGAACTGAAAGCATTTGTTTGGGAATTTCCACTCGTGGACGGAATGGAGGTAGACCCAACAAAAGACGTGCTAGCAAAAGATCTGAATAAAGAGACGGAGGGGATGGATATAGTTACACCTCCTTGCACAGATATAGGGGTCTGTACAGCCGTAGCACTAGTAGAAGCCATGCTTCCAGTAGTGGTCATCGAAGGTAAGCGCGTAACGTAACCTGGAATTGATGGCCTATGCGACGGACAACATATAACAATATGTGTGGATGACTTGATGGTAGGGGAGAATCCAGAGCCGCTAACGACTCTCAAAGTTCTTCTACCTCAATATTATCCTCCGCTTGTAAGCGAACTTGAGAAAGAACTGGTGTGTTCCTCTCTTGTTCTATAGAAGTACCAGGCCTTGCTTCAATACTATTGCCCCCGAGGGGAGGATCAATCCTTGATGTGTCAATTGCAGTGGGACGAAACCCACCGGTATTATTACCTCTGCGCCTTCTCGGAGAAGGCTCTAAACTTGGTGGCAAGAGACCACGAAGTCTTCGAGACCGTCTGGGAGATCGGTCAGCCACTTTGAATTCTTTGTTTAAAATCTAACTAAAGACTCAAAAAATTTAAATCTAGGACAACTAAGAGCACAGAGCACCCACTAAAAAGTCCCTAAAGATACAGCGAATCAAAAAAACTTCCAAGTATTTTTGCTCAGGGTGATTAGGACCGGACACCAAAATACGATAAAGTGGAAAATAAAGGGCCTTCCAAAGATAATCTAGGATGATGAGGGCCCAGGCCTATCAGCGAAGGTATCAGAGGAAGTTATGCTAACCTCCTAATACAGTCTGCGCCGGTGCAAGCCCCCAAGCTTCGCAAGGGTGCCCTCCAGTAGTGCTGTTGAGAGTGATACAATGTCGACCTCAGGTGCCACGAGATTCCCCTCCGCAGCCACCTATGTAGTTCCCTAGGAGTGGCAACTAAGGATACCAACTCATCACAGAAGCTAGGTGGAACAGTTGTGAGGTAAGTTTGGACACGTAGGAGAGGGGGTATCTCTCTTCCCTGTCTTCAGAGACCCTCGTGCTTAACTCCCAGATCCAGAGCTTTCCTAGTCTTCCTAACGCTATTGGATTTTCTCTCGTTAATCAGACTCCTATGTTTTGACATTTAATATGGCCTCGGAGAGTTAACTCTCCACTCGCCTAATCGAAGGCCCTAAAATCCTAGAACTTGTTTGTGTATTTAACTTAAAAGAAAAAGTTCTAGTTTATTTTAATTAGTGCTTGAGTTTAAGGGCTGTTATTTAAGTCAAAGGATGATGGAAGTGAAACTAGTGGTGTTTTTTTCGACGCAAAAGAAATTAATAAAACTTAACTATATGCGTATGCACTTTGTCATTGTTTTTCGATGAAAAGTAATCTCTACAGGGTTCGAAAGGAAACTTCTAATGAAACAAACATTTCTTTTCTTTTCTTTTCTTTTCATTCACACTTCACACTCAAAAGCTAACAAAACTATTTTATGCCTAAAGAGATGCAAATCTATCCTAATGCAACACTTAAATGCTTAATGCAAGATTGAAAACTACTCTAACAAGAAATGAAAGTTGTTTTGATTATCAAATTCTCTTTTTCCACTTACAATATTTAGATGGAATATGAGATACTACAATTCATTTCGTCTAAATATTAAAAGCAAAACTCAAGATAACATAAAACACTTTCATTCACCAAAAGGAAACTAAATGAAAAGTGAGTTCAAGAAAGCAAAACAATTTTTTTTCAAAAAGTTCACTTCAAAGTAGCAACAAAAAAGTCTTTTTGAAAAATGCTCTCAACAAAAACTGACACTTTTCGATTGAAACAACAAGCAAGAAACAATTTTTGCAAGTTGACACCCTACAAAGAATGAAAACTCAACAAAAAACAAATGTGTTTAAGAAAGGCTTTTTAACAATCGAAGGCAACAAGGATAGCTTTGGTAACAAAGACCAAAAAAAGATCAAAAAGACAGTTTCAAGAAAGTATCAAATGACAACTTTGATGAAACAAAGAAGTAAATGGTCATAAAAATCGATTTCGTTAAGTAAACAAAAATTCACCAAAAAGGAAAGTTGAACACAAAGATTGATAACAATCTTTCTACTCTGATAACTCAAAGCAGACAAGATTCCAATCAAGAAGTCTTGCATGTTTTTATAAAAAAGGTGATGACGCTTGCAAACACAAAACAAGACCAAAACTCCTTATAATTAGAGAGAAACAGGAGTAAGGATGCTTGCTGTAACACGGAGAACTGATACTGACAAAGATGACTGTTACAAACTGACTGAAAGCACCAGACAAACTTCAGAGACAAAAAATTTATAAATCCTGAAAGTTTCTAGATATACGCGACTGTACTTTGTGAATACTACGTGTATACGTGACTGTTTCTGAGGAAACTTGCATATACGCGGGTTTACTTCAGACAAAAAGCGTTTATACACTTCTGTAACTAAATAAAACAGCGTATATATAATATTTCAGGAAAAATAAAAAACAAGCTCAAGAAAGTGGTAAAACTGAGAAGTCAAGAACATACCAGACAGTCACAATAAACCAGCGAGCAACTGAGGCCTGATAGGCTTGACAAACACCCAAACTAGGAACAACAAGAGTGTTGTCTCCAGCAGAGTCACCAATTCTGTTGAGGGATTTTATCCCCTAGGGCTTTTGGGTGGAACCCTAGCAGACTGAAAGTTGTCTAAACAAAGAAACATGCACACACACAGCCATTATGCTAACAAAAGCTAATTCTAAAGTAAGAAGGACATAGCTCAGATCCTATGTTCGGGTAGTTCCTCAAGGGTCCAAACCCTTCTTCATGTCCCTTTTGCTTCTTTAACCTTCAAAACCAACAATTCCAAAGAATGCAACAGTATATGGACAAAGATTTATACAAAAATCATCTTTATGTTATACAAGAAGGAAGTTAGTTATAAAATTTTAAGCATCCATTCATACATGAAATTCAAACATGAACTTCATAAACATAAAGAAGAAGCATATTGGGAACCAAGACGTGTTTCTTTATTATAGACAAATAGAAAGTACAAAAAGAGTAATATCACCTGAGCAAGCTCTGCAGGCTCTAAGATCAGCCTCCTTCTGGGTCCGTCCCGCCTCAAGCCTCTAGCATATCTCCTTCCAAGACTCACTCCAAGATGTCATAACAAAGGGATGAACATCAAATCACAAGGAAGCAAGGGTTTCCTGTACAAATGGGGGAAGTGCAGAAGGCACAAGGGTCTTCAGACCTGATAAGGGGGAAAATCTCAGTATAATAACCTTTCTCTATCTTCTCTCCTCCCTTAGGCCTTCCCTTCGATGTCTTTTTATACCAATTCAAAAGTAGTTTTTTAGTTAGGAATTGGTTGGGAACAGTTGAGGCCACAAGACTAACAGGTGATCAGCAGGTAAAACCAGCGATCTTCGCCTGAAAATAACGAGTTTTATATTTTTTTAAGTGTTTTAATACATATACTTGGGTTGGGTATATATGAACCAGCGTATACACGCGTTTAACTCAGGGCAATGTCGCGTACAGGGAATAAAACAATGGTTTTTAGATTTTGGACCAGGTATGGAAGGAGGGTTTGCCCTAGGCCATGAGTGCAGCATCACAAACCATAATAGTGAGATTTGGAGCTATAACACAAGGTACAAAGAAAACATGAAAAATGATTTCAAGAAGAAGCACATTGGTATGATGCATTATCTCTTGGGTTTGGAGGTTTGGAAATTAGGAAGGGATATTTTCCTTGGGTTTGGTGAGTATGTATTATATGTAGGATTTCTATCCTATGGCCACCCCCATTATTAGTAATATAACGAAGGTGACATATTTAGATTCAAAATTGATGGAACCCTTGTTGCACAAGTAGTTGATTAGTTCCTTCACATATATGTTGAAGACTAGGTAAGATATATGTTTTGAAATGGACATCTTGAGTTGATTTATTTTGGATCCAAGGAAAGATAATTTAGTAGTGACAAAATGTTAACTTCATAAACCTAAAGTTTGTTTCAATAGATAATTTTTTAAGATCAATAAATTTATTCTATAATGTAGTTTCTAGAATAATAAAGTTAATTCTAGAAATATTATATTCCCTAAAAGATATATATGCCTTGTGAGATCCTTATCATAATGATTATCCTTGAGTTATTGAGCATGGACACATGGCATGTTGATATTGTTGTTTTTTGTAGCTTGGGAGGCACTCCAAGCCTTATGGTTCATAGTTTGGAGGGAAATGCGCCACAAGGGTAGCTTGTACACTTGGAACCCAAGTATGGGGTTTTGAAACCCATTGAGGTTTGGAATAAAAGGATTATGAATTTATGACATGTGATGGATGAGGATGATAGTTCTCGATGATACAATTCTAACACATTGAGAATCGTCCAAATCTAAGTTTCCGCTAGAGAGATATGAATTTTTGAGGTTGACTAGTGAATTATTGGTTGTCAAGTAGGCCGACGTGAAAGCCAATGGATGTGTCACTTCAAATGTGAAGTTTAGCCTTCATATGTGTATAAATATGAAGTGATATGGAGTCATTTGGATCATCCATTTGAGTGCAATTTCTTCTGAGGAAGGAGGTCTGAAATTGGACAAGATAAGAATGCTAGCCGCAATAAGAAAGGAGTCTTGGATAGGGTGAAAAGAAGGGTTTGAAACCTGTACTAGAGGCAAAGTTAGATAAGGTAAAGAGGTATACTTTTGGGCTGATACATTGTTGTTCCTAAGGTCGAGGTTCATGGAAGCTAGGTTGAGTTCCTGAGGGAGGTAAATATTGTTTGGGATTGTTTCACTAACATTTGTGAAGGTTGAAAGCTACAACAAGTTATTGTGTTAGGCCTCAGGCCATAGCCCATAGTTGGAGGTTGTGTTAAGAACTTTCAAGGGTGGAAAACACGTTTAGGAGGTAGTGTGGCATGAGAGGAGTGTCTCCAAGGTGAAACACACCCCTACAAGGGCTTGTTTATTGTTTCTGTGGTGGACCTATGGGTACAAGACTTCCTCTAAGTAGGACTACAACAAAAACAATGCAAACAATGTTGCATCAGTGTTTTCTGGAGGGATGTTGTATAAAAGGAGTTGACGAGTTTGGATTAGATTCTAGAGCAACCTGTTGGAGCTAATCGAAAAAAATTTGCGGAGGGAAGATGTCTTCCTAGGAGCAGATTCAGTGGTGAAGTATTATGTGTGATAGAGCTAGTTGGATGGTAGCGAGTTGGCTAACCATAGTAGCCCTGGACTAGATATCTTGAAGGAAGAATAGTAGCTGAAGGTTGGGTGAAGATCAGTGCAAAAGTGAAACACTTCGATGGATGAAAGTTGTTCCTAGCGTGGGAGATTCAAGCTTAGGAATTAGGCCTACTGAGAGAGTAGTTGATGAGCCCATGTTCATTATAGAAGATGTGACTTTTAGCACCAATAAAAGACAATCCTCTTGGAGTGTCAAGGTGTAGATGCCTTGATCGAATAAGGTACTACTTTAAAAATTGAAAGTGGAATTATGGAAATAAATTGGTCATCAAACTATAGAGACCATGCTCGTCCAAGTGGTAGGATTCCTTGTTTCCATAATTCTGCTTTCAATTTTTCTTTCCAACCTGAATCCCTTCTCCAATGAATCAGGTTCCCAAAGACAAACTCATGTTGAATGTTATCCTTTAAAGTCCCTCTAATGACATCAATCCTTTGATTCTCTGGAATATCATTTACTCTTGTATTCAATTTTTGGAAGTCCTTAATTTTCTCTGCGATTGAACCCTTTTGTTTGAGATTTATCAATTGGCTGAAGAAGGTGTTTCTCTTTCTATCCTCATAATGTGCTATCATTTCCTCTATGAAGATGGACCAAGTGACAAGTGATTTACAAGAAAAAATCTCTTTATACTATAAAAATTGATTTGATTCTAGATATAAAGATTCAATACGTATCTTTTGTAACAATTGTACATCATGTAATTGCTCCATCTACAGTATCCAATTTTTTGGATCCTTACCATCAAACATCCTCATATTGCCTTTTCTTGATTTTGGGTGCTCGATCTTGAAATGAGTATTCTCGATCTGCAATTTCTGTAATTGCATCATGTGGTAGCTCTTTGAGTCCTCTTTCAAACTCGACTAGTCTGATCAATGGATTCTTCAAGTCAAAGTTATGCCAACTTTCTGACGATGACCTGATTATAGACTTTTTCAGTAGAGCGATGTTGTACGACTTGCCACATGTCACTATTTCGACCTTTAGACCTTGAAATGATGAGATAAAAGGTATAGTCCATCCTCTTTCTATAAATTCTAACTAAATTTCAGTCTGTTGCTCACAGAGAAATTTATGATGATTTTCCCAAGGAGACATGTTTGAGATGTAATTCGAGAGCTTTCAGAAACCCTAGCTTTATTGGATTGTATCTCTAATCATACAGTGTAACAAGATCTAAAATTTGGGCCTGAGCTTCACCAGGATTTCAGCCCAATTGGGTTTTACTTTCAGAGTCTAAAACTTTGTAGAACAAAAAATTAGATCGAAAATTCCATGATGCCTTGTTTGCGATGGAATTCTAGAGCTTTCAAAACCATAACTTCCTCACATTATATCTATGAACATATGGTGAGATAAGATCTCAAATTTAGACCCGAGGTTCAGTGAGATTTTGGCTCAAAGGGTTTTTTTCTAGCTTCCAAAATATATCCAAAACAAAGTGATAGTGAAAATTCCAAAATGACGTATTTGGAGCAGAAAAACCCTAGAATCCAAAGCTCTCATGCAAAATGTTATGAAACCAACTCACAAAAATATAGAAAAGATAGATAAACGACTTAAAAATAAGCCTCTTCAAGGGGAAAAAATCCTTTAGATTACACAAACGAGCAATTCTTGGATGATACAAATGACAAGGCCTCGTTTGTATATATAGCAGTGTAAGGGGTCCCAACAAAATCAGAGCCTAAATGACAATAATATTGTAGGGGGGCAAATAACAATAGTGGGCTTCTATGGGGCACAATAAGAACAACGTGGGTACTATATGGGTATAATAATACAATAATGGGGTTGCACTAATAACAATAAGTGGTTACACTAGTAGTATAAGCACCTAACAATGGATCACGAAAAGAAACAGCTGGAGCAGGTAAAGGTTCTAGAGAAGCAACATCAGGTGTAGGTGTAGATGCATGCCTTAAGGGAGAAGGTACATGTTCTTGAGAGGAAGGTACAATTTCCCGAGAAGGTCCACGTTCAACAGACTGAGAGGGATTTTGGTTCAAGAGGGATCTTGCATATTCAAAGGGAGACTTTGTAACCTAAGAAGAGCATGTGCTGAGTGGTGAACAAGGGTGCTCCTACAACTTCCAAGAATGAATCATGGAAAGAGTGGAAGAGGTTTAAGGATAAGAATAAGAAGCAGGTTGCTTCCAATAGTGACAGGGATACTTTCGAGGAGGGTGCAGTTCACTGTACAAGAATTGTTGCAATAGTGAGCACCAAGAGTTGGGCAAATGTTACCAGCAGTGATGATGATGATGAGATACTTCCTAGTCTTGGAAGTACCTCCCTTACTAAGAGGGAGTGTTTATTTGTGTAGCTTGGGAGGTACTACAAGCCCTAGGGCTTAGGATCTGAAGGGAAAAGTGTTGTAATGGAAGCTTGTGGGCTTGGAACCCAAGTATGCGGTTTTGGGACCCATCATGATTTGGGAAAACATGATTATGGATTTATGACATGTGATATATGAAGACGATAGTTCTTAATGATACAATTCCAATGCATTGAGAATCATCTGAATCAAAGTTGTCATTAGAGAGATATGAACTTTTGAAGTTGACTAGGTAATTATTGGTTGTCATGTAGGCCAACTTGAGAGCCAATGGATGTGTCACTTCAAGTGTGACGTTAAGCATTCATATGTATATAAATATGAAGTGATATGGAGTCATTTCGATCATCCATTTGAGTGTAACATCTTCTCAAGAAGGAGCTCCAAAATTTAGACAAGATAGGAAGCCTGGCTACAGCAAGAAAGGAGTCTTGGAGAATGTGAGAACAAAGGCATGAAACCTATGCTATAGGCTGAATTAGCTAAGGTACAGGGGTTTATTTTTGGGCTGATATATTTACGTTCCTAAGGCCAAGGTTAATGGTAGCTAGGAAAAGTTCATGAGGGAGCTTAGCATTTTTTTTTGGGATTGCTTGGGAAACATTTGTGATCAACAAATGCTATAACAAGTTGTTGTGCTAGTTCGTAGGCTATAGAAAAAAGTTGGAGGTTACATTAAGGGTTGTCAATGGTGGAAAACAACTTTAGGATTAATTGTGCCATGAGAGGAGGGCCTCCAAGGTGAATCACAGACCTACAAGGGCTTGTTTACTTAATGTGTGGTGGAACTAGGGATGAAGTACATGCCCTAACGAGGAGTGCAAAATACAACAGCGAAGACATCGTTGTAGTAGTGTTTTGTGGAGGGATGTTGGGTGAAAGGAGTTGACCAATTTGGATTAGATTCTAAAGAAGCTTGTTGGAGCCAATTGGAAGACATTTCGAAGAGGGAAGGTGTCTTACTAGGATAAAATTCAGTAGTGAAGTATTGGGTGTCATAGAGCTGGTTGGAGGGAAATGAGTTGGCTACCGAAAGTAGCGCTAGACTAGATATCTTGAAGGAAGAGGAGTAGTTGAAGCTTGGGTGAAGAATGGTGCTAAAGTGAAACAATTTAATGGATGAAAGTTTCTCCTATGCTAGAAGACTGAAGCTGAGGAATTAGGCCTACCGAGAGAGAAGTTGATGAGCTTGTCTTCATTATAGAAAACATGTCTTGCAGCAGTGATGGGAGATAGTCATCTTGGATTCTCGAAGTGTAGATGCCTTGATGGAATAAGGTACTACTAGAGAGAGGTATGGAAGTGAAGGACCAACATGACGTGATACGACATAGAAGATGGAGTGAAGATTTTCGTTGTATCTTGTAAACCATAGACTATTGTATTACTTAGTTTGTCTAATATAGAAAAGATTAGGATTGTACACAAATTTGTACAATTTTGTTTAAAATTGTGTATGTTGTGCATATGTGATTTAATGCTTTATATTGACATTCTGTAAAGTAGTTTACGGTTGAGATTGTTTGTTTGGTAGCGTCGGTGATTTTAAGACTCTAACCTACACCCAAGTTCATGGAAATTCAATAGATAATAGGATAGAAAGGTTATATATATGCTATGCTTCTCAACCTTTATGTAATGTGTTTTTTCCTTATCAATAAAGTTACATGTTTAAGGAAATTTTTGATAAACTTATTATGACATTAGAGCCGAGGTAAATATATTTTTGTATGATGAGAATATCGTGGTGAGGAGAAGGCCATGATAAATTAATGAAATAAATCCAACATTTAAGCCTAGTTTTCTTTTCCAACAAAAGAATTTCCATCAAGGAGGTACTTTATTGATTCAAGAAAGTTTCTTTAATGTTCGGTATGTAGATCTATAATATTTTAATATCCAAAACTTTTCTTTTGTGTACAAGTGAAACGAATTTGTAGGTATGAAATATATTTTTAACTAGAAAAAGAATAATATGATAAGGGGGAGGGTGTAGAAAAGGATTTGTATTGTGAAATTACCTAATTCTTATAAATTTTATAAAATGAATTAAATGACTTGAAAATTTTAGGCGATAGTACTTGCTTTTTGTCCTTTTGACATTGACACTATTAGGGGGATAAATTATTTCTTTATAAAAGACATGTCCCACTCATGTTCGAAACTCGAATAATGGTAGCACTGTTCTTTCACTATCAATTTATTTATCTACGAAAAGATAAGATACCCAAATCAAAAGGTCTCATTGATGATCTTATGAATACTATCTAATAGCCACTCAACCAATACCATCCATAGTATCATGAAAAAATTTAAGATACAATTCATATTCATGAAGTTGACACCAACACCAACATTTTCCGAAACCCATAGGAATAATAACTTGGCCATGTTACACAGTATTTGGTTACACCTCCTGCACTTCCTTGTGACATAACCTAAAGTGCCTAAAAAATTACCATCATGCAATGTAATCATTCATATATGAAGCTTAGATCCTCCCTTAGACATGAATTAGAAAATGCCTTGAGCTTTCCATGAAGGAAATAGCTCTAAAACCCTAATTTGAGGATCATCACTCTTATGGGCCAAAAAAAGTGATGATCACTTGTTGCACTATACGTAACCCTCAATGGCATCAATTTGTTCACTTATATACCCATGATGATCTGAAAAAAGAAATTTTCCCAAAGAGGATGAGAAGGTTCGTGTTCTATAAGCTTCGAGAGCGGCGAGATGGAGGTTGTTTGGCATAGATGATGTCAAATTCTCCCAACTTCGCCTCTTGGTATTATCCCTATGAGCTAGCTCCTTGAGATGAAGGCCTAATCCTATCTTTAGAGAGGTCGTAAATCCCTTTCCTAGTCTATATATTCATCCTCTCCCATTCCCAAATGGTTGGTCTATGTCTATTTCCACCCTTATTCTAAGATTGTACGTATATGCTATTCATTTGGCCTGGAGAAGGAGTTCTTGGAGAGCTTAGCTTGGACTTGGATATTCATTTAAGGAGAGCTTATCAAAATCAATGCTTGGTTGTATGATTCTCCTTATTTTCTATTAATATAGAATTACTGGTTCATTTCCCATAAATGTGCATGCTCATGTATCATTTAGCTTAACATTCCTTGATCAGCTAAGTATGTTACTTTTGGATATGTTATTTGTGTTTGCATGCCTTGTTGTGTCTTGACCTCTTGTGTAGGTGCATAAATGCTGAGAGTAGTCAGGAGAAGCCCGTGGCATGAGTGATTCAAGGTTTTCAACCAAGGAGATTGAGATAGCATCAGAACAGGGCAGACCATATTCTTCGTCTCTCTTTTAAATTGCAACTTAGGAAAGTGTCTAGTAGATTGTCACTTCGATTGCCAGAACCACTGATTGGGCTAGAGGGATTGTCTTTGTCTACAAAGATGATTTCCCTAGACAAAACAATGACGACTCCAGTGGGGAGGCTATGATCCTTTCCATCCAACCCTTCACCTTGTTTTTGTGATGAGTTTTACCAACCGTCCATTCCCAGACTTGTTTGCTTGTTTGTAACTATTTTTGCTTTCTCGTAATTGCTTGAAGGTTGTTGATTTGTGCTACTCTTGAATATTTTTTTTATTTATCTTTCTCAACCATAGTGGTTTTGTCTCTCGCAGTCACGATGACATTGCAGATATGTTCATTATAGTAGTGATGATTGCTTCTTTTCTTTTGGTGCGATTATAATAGAGGTTAAAGAAAATTAGGGGTTGTCTTCTTCTTTTGAGCTTTTTGCCTTCTATCAATGGCTTACTAGTATGATTTTAGTGTGCTTTTATTTCTTGACATGTTTATATGATTAAAATTACCTCTTGAGTTGGTTTAAGTGTGTTTGGAGCCTGAATTTCCTTTTAAGGTTTTAGGACTTCTAGGTCATCCTCCATTCACTCATTGGTCTTCTTTTCATAGATCAATTTCCCTTGTTCAAAGAGTCTTTTTCTATTTGGATGTATTTTGTAAATCAGTTTTTGTTCTTGGGTATTAAGTTGTTTTCATTAGTGTTGAATTGAGTAGATGCTTTCAAAGTCCCTTTAGTTCCCTTTAACAAGCAATAGATTAGAAAATTGTTTGTTTTCGATTGAACTAAAAGGAAATATTTTCTTTGAATTTTGTTTTTCAAAAAGTGAAAGCGAAAGTGTTTATCTTTTAAGTAGTTCTCTAAGCATTTGTTGCATTCAAAATCATTAATGTGAAAGATATTTTCATAATTATTGAGTTATTTTAATTCTCTTTTTCTCTTTTACACTAGATTACATTGATTGCATTAAAGTGAAAAATAAATCATCATTATATCTTAAAGTGTATCACTTTAGGATTTGCTTTTGGCATTTCATTTACTTATCATATGAAAGATGTTTCATGCTTGGAATTTAGCATTGGAAAGTTGTCATTGATGCATTTATTGCTTGTTTGATGCATGATTTGGGTGTTTCTCTTCCCTAAATAGGTAACCTTCATCGAATGAAAGGATTTCAATTTCATCATTTAGATACATTTTAGGAATTGATGACATCATTAAGGCCTTGAAATCGAAACATAATTTCAATATTAACTTTAAAATATATCAATTAATCTAAGGAGAATTTGAAACATTAAAATTTATATTTAGTGGTCTAGGCTACATATGTGTTCTGGTTTCTATAAAACTTTGCAACTGTCATTCTCTATTAGGAAACTAGCTCACCAAAAGATAGAAAAGATAGTTCAACACCTTAGAATTCAACCTCTTCGAGGGGGCAACCTCTTTTACAATACACAAATGAACAATTCTTTGATGACACAAATGACTAAACCTCCCTTCTATATATAGGAGTCTAAGGGGTCATAATGTAATCAAGCTGACATAACAATAATAACATAAGGGCACAACAATAACAATAGTGGGTTTCTATGGGGCATACTAATAACAATATGGGGAGAATAAGGGCACAATAATAACAATAAGGGATACAATGAAAATAGTAATGGGGGAATCACTAGTATTATAGGGGCCTAACATGCCCCTCTCATTTCAGAAAGTGTTGTCCTCAACGCTTGAGTAGTTCTCGATGCTTCTGCATAAAATTCTCATCCTCTTATGTGGAATCTTTAGTAGATAATTTCTTCCACTTGATGAGATACTCCAAAATTGATCGATTTCATAGCTGTCGAGTTCTTGTTTCTGTGACTACTTTTGGTTTCAATACAATTTTTCCTTCCTCGTCATGTTCTTGAAATATTGTTTGAATTGGGAATTTTTCACCTATAACCTTCTTTAAACATGAAACGTGGAACACTGGGTGCACTCGGGAAGCTGCAGGAAGGTCGAATTTGTATGCCATAGTACCAATCTTTTGTAACACCTTGTACGGACCATAATAGTTTGGTGATAATTTATAATCCTTCTTAGCTTGCTTGAGGGACATTTGTTTATATGGTTGTAGCTGTAGGAATACCTAGTCACCTACATTAAAACTTTTTTCGCTACGATGTTGATCTGCTTGTTGTTTCATTCTATTCTGCGCCAACATGAGGCTATCCTTTAAGAGTTGGAGAACATTTTGTTGATGCTCGATGTGATATTCCACTGCTTGAACCTTATAATTTTCTCTTAAATATGATGTGATGGATGGTGGATGATATCCATAAATTTCCATAAATGGGGTCATTTTTGCTGCAATATGGAAGGAAGTGTTATACCACCACTTAGCTAGAGGCATCCATTTGACCCATTATGTCTATTTATCAGATACAAAGGAATGAAGATATCCTTCGAAACATTTGTTTACTATCTCAGTTTTCCCATTAGATTGAGGATGATAAGATGAGCTATGAGCTAACTGAGCACCGAGAGAAGGAAATAATTATGTCCAAAAATTTCCAATGAAATTGGGATCTCTGTCACTTACAATAATCTTTGGGTTTCCATGTAGCTTTTTAATTGTTTCGATAAATGTAATAGAAATTGTACGGGCTTTAAATGGATGTGATAATGCACAAAAGTGTGCATACTTGGTAAGTCTGTCAACCACCACCATGATGACATTCTTTCACTCGGACTTGGGTAAACTTGTGATAAAATCCATTGAAACCTCCTCCCAACGTTCGCTTGGAATGGGTAAAGGTTGTAATAAACCTAGGGTCTTAATTGTTTCAACTTTATTTTGTTGGCAAACCAAACATTCTGCCACAAACTTTTCAATATCCAATTTAAGGCCATCCCAAAAAACTTCCTTCTTAACCCTGTGGTAAGTTTTTAAAAATCTTCAGTGCCCTCCTAAGGTAGAACTATGCAATTCCATAAGAATATTTTGTTTGAGTTGGGAATTCTTACATAGGTATAAGTGATCTTTGTACCATAACGAATCATTTTTCTAGCTAAATTTATCAGATGTACTCGGATTTTGTTGTAACTTTCAAATGAGTGCCCACACTTCTTCATCATTCTTCCATTCCTCCCTTGCTTCGTGTATCCAATCTAGTTGGATAATAGAAATGGCATACAACAATGCTTCCACATCCTCATCCTTTCTTGAGAGTGCATCAACCACAACATTTTGTTTCCCTTTTTTGTAGATGATTTCAAAGTCATAACCCAACATCTTTGTGAACCATTTTTGTTTCTCTTCAGAGTATAATCTTTGTTCTAAAAAGTATTTAAGACTATCATGATCTATTTTTACCTTGAAATGTCTTCCCATTAGGTAGGGAACCCATTTCTTAAGTCTATGTAGTATTTCCAACATTTCCTTCTCATAAATAGCTTTGTGTAAATACTTTCCTTCGTTTGGAGGACTTTCAAAATTAATGGGTATTTAATCTTGCATTAAAATGACATCAATTTCATTTCCTGAAGCATTAGATTCCATAATAAAGGTTTTTGTGAAGTCCGGCATAGCTAAGACTGGTGTTTGGCACATTGCCTCTTTAATATGTTCGAAGGCCTTTGTTGCTTCTGGAGTCAATGAAAATGCATCTTTCTTCAATAATGTTATTACAGGTGCTGCTATTCTCCCATAATTCTTAAAAAACTTGCGATAATACCGTGTCAACCCGAGAAATCCTCGCAAATGCTTTATGGATGTGGGGATTTTCCATTTCTTAATGGCTTTAATTTTGTTAGGATCTACCTTAACACCTTCATGAGATACAATATGACTTAGATATTCCATCTCTTGTACTCTAAAGAAACATTTTGAGCTCTTTTCATATAATTGTTTCTCCTCAAAGAGTTTGAGCACCATGTCAACATGTTCAACATGATCCTTCCAAGACTTGTTGTAGATTAGTATATCATCAAAAAATACTAACACAAATTTTCTAAGGAAGGGTTTGAAAATGGAATTCATCAAACCTTGAAATGTATAAGGTGCATTGGTAAGGCAAAAAGGCATGACCAAAAATTCATAATGACCCTCATGAGTTCTAAGTGTTGTTCAGTCTTTATTCTGATTTGATGATATCCTGAACAAAGAAACAACTTGGTGATGTAAATTGATCCATGCAATTCATCCAATAATTCATCAATGTCAGGAATGGGAATTTTATCTTTAATAGTGAACTGGTTGAGCTCCCTATAATATAGACACATGTGCCATGATCCACCCTTCTTTTGCACCAATACTACTGGAGCAAAGAAATACCTTTGACTATGTTGAATAATACCAGCCTCTAGCATTATGTAACCATACATTCAATTTCATTCTTTTAGGCATAGGGATATCTGCACGACTTGATGTTTCGAGGGAATCTTCCTGGAGTCAAATGAATAGCATGATCATGATGATGAATAGGTAGGAGACCTTTGGGAGTCTCAAATAGCTTGGAATGATTGTCCAAGACTTTTTGGAGATCTAGAGAAATAGATGATTTAGGTGTGGGAACCTCTAGCGAACATAATTGTGCAATTATAGCTCATTATTCCTTCTTTAGAAGATTTGTCATACTATTAGAGCTGATTATCTTTCCTGGTTTCACTGTAATACCCCTTAATTCAACCTCCTTTCCTTCTGCACAAAATTTCATGAAATGTTCTTGAAAATTAAAAGCTATTGTAGCCATTGGACTCCTTGTACAACATCAACACCACCCATTGGAATGGAAATCATTGGGCTATTCAATACATACTCTCCCATGGATAGCTTGATATTATGGCACTTTCCAGAGAAATTTATGGTTCCTCCACTTGGAGCCATCACTTGACACTACGATGCTGGATATAGGAAAAAATTCAATTCCTTTGCTATCTTACAATGAATAAAATTATGGGTACTTCCCGAATAAATCAACACTATTACCTTTTTCTTCTTGATATGTCCTTCAATCTTCATAGCTTGACGAGTGGTAATTCCAGCCAATGCATTACAAAGATATCGTCGGATTGATTTGTTCTTTATCTAGAGTTTGTTCCTACTGTATATCCTCTTCTTTTGACATTTTTTGTTCGTTTTCTTCCTCCTCTTCACAATCTATGTATAATAATTTCTTCTTAACACACTTATGACCTTTAGTGTATTTTCTATCACAACTTTAACAAAGCCTTTTTTCTATTTTTTCTTTCAATTGTTGTGGTGTCAACCTTGTAGGTTGTGGAAGGATAGGGGTGACAACACTTCCATATTTATAGTTGTGAGTGGTAGGCTTCCTGGTTGCCATAATTTTGCTTTCCATTTTTCTTGCTAACCTGAATTCCTTCTCCAATGAATTAGGTTCCTTGGAACCTGAAGTTAGATATTATCCTTTAAAGTCCCTATGAACACATAAATCCTATGCTCCTCTAGAATATGTTTTACCCTTATGTTCAATTTCTGGAAGTATTGAATGTGCTCCATCATTGAACCATTTTGTTTGAGATTTATCAATTGGATAAAAAAGGTGTTGCTTTTTGTATCCTCATAATGTCCTATCATTTCTTCCATAAAAATTTCCCAAGTGACAATTTTTTTATGAGACAAAAGCCATTGATACCATAAAAACTAATTTGGTTCCAAATATAAAGTTGCAATACGTACCTTTTGTGTGTTTTTCACATTACAGAGATTGAAACATTGCTCCATCTTTAGTATCCATGTTCTGGGATCCTTGCCATCAAACATCCTCATATCAATTTTTGGAACATAGTGGGTCTTCAATCCAAATTAGAGTCTATGAAGTCATGATTAACATTTATTTTGTTCTCATCATGAGATTCCTTTACTACCCTTTCACCATTAGTGACCATTTCTTGTAGCAACTTATTCAAATTTATCTTCAATTCTTCCATCTTATCAACCATGTCATTCATCTTAGCGTCCATGCCATTCATCTTAGCTTCCATGCCATCCATCCTAACTTCCATATTAACTTGCACGCCATTCATGTTAGCTTCCATTCCATTCATCTTGGCCTTATTTACCTTCAATGAGAATGAAATTTGTTGTATTTGGTCTTGTAATTTTGATATATCATGTTGCGTTTCTTCCTCTTCTTCACGAGTCATGCTACAGCTTTCAGGTTGCTTACTAGGTGTTTCCATTTTCTTTCTTCAAGGCATTAATTAATGCTAATAATTCTTCACTATTCTCTTTGAATGCCTTCAAACTAATTTTTCAAACCAATCTTATGCAAAATTTAAAATAAACTACACATTTTTTATTTTTATTTTTTTATTTTTTATTTTTTATTTTATTTTATTTTTTATTTATTATTTATTTATTTATTTATTTATTTTATTTATTTATTTATTTTTTATTTTTTTTTTTCAGTTTGTAAGAGCTCGATATTGAATCTGTTATATCTCTGTGACTGCGGATCTTGAATATCTGAAATCTCATCTTATGGTATCCCTCTAAGTCCTCCTTCTAACCCCACAAGTTTGATCAATATTGTATTGTCGAGGGAAGAGTTATGCCAAATCTCCCACAGTGACCTGATTATAAATTACTTTAGTAGAGTGAACTTGTGCAATGTGCCACATGTCACTATTTCAACCTTAGTACTTGAAACTAATACACAGAAAACTATAGGGTGTCCTCTTTATGAAACTTACGAAATATCAATATGATGCTCAAAACAAAATATATGAGGATTTTTCCTAGGTCACCTGTTTGGAATGTAATTGAGGAGTTTTCAGAAACCTTAACTGCCTTAGATCATATCTTCGTAAATATGGTGAGACAAACTCTGAAATTTGGTCATGAAGTTCTGAACGCTTTCATCTCAAATGGGTTTTATTTGTAGCTTATGAAACATCTTAGAAAAAATTCTACATTGCAAATGCCACGATGACCTATTTGGAGTAGCAAAACCCCAGAATTCAAAGCTCTCATACCAAATTTTAGGAAACCAGATCACCAAAAGATAGAAAATATAGTTCAACGCCTTAGAATTCAGCCTCTCTGATGGGGAAACCTTCTTTACATTACACAAATGAAAAATTATTTGATGACACAAATGATTAAACCTCCCTTCTATATATAGGAGTCTAAGGGGTCATAATATAATCAAGCCAACATAACAGTAATAATAGAAGGTCACAAAAATAACAATAGTGGGTTTCTATGGGGCATACTAATAACAATATGGGGACAATAGGGGCACAATAATAACAATAAGGGATACAATGACAATATTAATGGGGCAATCACTAGTATTATAGGGGCCTAACATTCACAATACTCTTGAATGAGATAGTGCTAGCATAGACTTGTGCTCTCTCTACCATCGTGTATATAAAGGGAGACCCTCATAGGTTGAAAACCATTATCCATAGGAAGTTAAGTCTGTCGCCCTGTAAACGTGATACACTGAAAAAAGCATTCTGGATATTGCATGCACATACATCAAGTCCTTAGTAAATTTATTTGCTCAGATGTATATTGCAATTCGTAGCTACTTGGTAATCCCTTTTGCCTAGAGTATCCTGAGTAGTCATTTCGATATTTTCTGACTCCTTAAACATGAAAATGTCATTGAGAACTTGTTCTTTCAATATCACTAAATCAAATTAAAGTGACTATATTCACCTTGTTCGTCCTTTTCTAGATTCCTAAAACATGAAAAGTAAAAGTTTTTGTTTCAAATTCTAAAAATAATTAACCATGGAAGAACATCCTTCTTATGGACATACTACTTAGTAGATCTTAGGTTGATACCAATGGCAACATTTCCTGAGTCTACTAGTCAAGGAAACCCCTTTGATGGGAATCCTAGTCATTTTCCTTCTTTTGGATATACTTGTGCTCCTTATATTGTGACATTGTCCCTTCCTCGATTAACCATTTGTCTGCTAGTTTTGTTGATTTCGACCTCGGTGGCTCCAAGTGTCCAAACTAATTTTCAACCGAGTTCTCCTCCACATAAAGAACATCAACCTCATGTTCATCCCAAGGTTGACCCCTATTCCATTTTAATCCATTTTGATCCCAAGGTTCTCCAACTATTCCATTTTAATCTTCTTCTTAATAAGTCTCTATTTCCTTAGGCTATTTGTGCCTCTTTCATTCCATGTTAAAAATTTCATGATTAACTACGAATATTGGGTTACGACCTTAACACTTTATTATTACTTTAGTTGATTAGCATGGCTCCAAGGTCCTAGAGGGCTACATTGTTGGACTTCCTTCCACTTTTGCGGTGGATGTGTCATGGTGCTAATATTGTCTAAGACCCTGATGCCTTAACTCCCATCTCTACTATGTTTGTATGTGGGGGTTTTTGGCCTCTTAGTTTTTCTTCTTCTCTCATCACATAAAGATATTGGTTCCTATCCATTTGGTATGTTGGGACTACCTCTAGCCCCTATTTTTGGGCTTTCTCCAGCATATTTTAATGGTAAATTCCTTCTCTCTCTACTACTTCCTTTAGATTTGGGCCCTCTAAACCCACTCTGCTTGGGGTCATCTTAGCATCTCCTTCGAAGTCTTTTGACAGATACGATATGTCCAAGTTTTTCCTAAGATCTTCTGTCTGCTACAACATTTCCTTTTCTTTACCTACTACATGTTCCTCATTTTTATCTTATTTTGTCCCGCGATTCTCTAGGTTCACTTCTGATAGGACTTCAAAACTATTCCTCTGTGCCTTTCTAACTCCTTGATTTCTTTGTTACTATCTTCAATTTGCATGTCCATTTGTGTTGCGTCTCACAAAACCATCAACATCCTGTTGTTTTGGTTACTTCGCCCACTCCTCAGATTTTTCTAGAGGGCACCCTCAGATCGAATGACCATGTTCATGACAACATTTGCACCTGGAGGAGATCTACTCATAATCAATGGATTGTAACCATATTTCATCCCTGAATTCCAATTTGATTGCTTTAGGTAGGGCATTAGAAACATTTATTTCCACACAAATTTTTATGTACGATGTATATCTTCCATGTACCATTTCCTCTAATATCTTAATAAACTTTCCCACCATACCTCCTATGAGCTTTGGGGTCAAACATAGCTATTAATCAAGAGGTAATGAATACAACTTAGCCCAAATTGGCACTCTTGTGAAGGTATCCTTCTCTCGAGTAAATGTTTCCATCCACAGTCGCATGTACACTCTAACTAATGCAAAGAAGTAGGAAGTTCCATCAAAGATTCAATATCTATCATCCATATTTGTAAATACATAGTAAAGACACGCTTTGACCCTAGATGTAGGTCAATCTCCCCTCTTGCTTTCTGATAGTGTTTGATCCAGTCACATAATATTTTTTATGTTGGATAGAAGCCCATAAGCTTTCATATAACTACATATGATCGTATGCAATCTCTAAAGGCCTTTGTCTCAGGATTGATGATTAATGTTGTTGGGATTACCACTATTTTGGGTTTACATAGCCCATTGTTCCCTTTTGACTTTTATTGTTGCTAGTAATCTACCTGAATCCCTGTAGTACTTTTGTCCTCATCCCTTCTCTACTCTGTTAGTGTCAGTGAGTTTTTTCTATCACTAGTGATCAAATATGCTCTTACAAGGTTTTTATTAGCGTCTCAATTCAAATTTTTATCATTTCATTAGGTTTTCATAATAAAATGTGGTCACTAACTAGTGTCTCTAGGTCTATTACTACTCCTTTCACCTCCATGGTTAATGGAAATCATCATGGTCATGTCATTCATTATTAAAAGAGTCCCATAGTCATCATGGTCATCATTCAACTCATTCTTCCATGTTGTGTCATCATTAGGTCATAGGATCAAAATCATAAGAAATGAGTCATTTCACCATAAAAGTCAACATTTCAAGGATTAGTGATGGAAAACATATCAATAAAGTTTTAAAAAATTATTTTATATTTCTAGTTGTGTAATAAGTCCATGTTCTAAAGATGCATGTAAAAGTTCCAAGTTACATAGTTTATCAAAAAGAAAAATGAAAATGTATGGTGGGCCACCGTACCATTATAAAATTGATCTCTACAACCTATAAAGACTACTTCATTCCACATCTCTCTCATATTCATTTCCAAAGAAGCTCTCATCCACCAAAATGCATTTTCTTGGCATTTTTGGAGGCAAAAACACTCCCAAGGGTTATCTTAACTATTTCGCTGCATTTTATCAGTTTCACTGTGTTTTGTTAGACTTTGCCATGTTTTCTTTGTTCTGGCCCTAACATTGGCTCTAAAAGTGTTTCTTTAGCAATTCAAGAATTTATTAGCCTTTTGAAAGTAATTTAAACATTCTTCATCCCTCCATAAGCTTGTTTCCTTTTTTTTCAAGTTGAAAACCTATTTTTCTCCCTTTGCTATTTTTTCTTTGTTTCCTTAGTTTGAATGTGTTTTAATTCTCCAGAGCATACCTCCTACTAATTTTATCCCAATCCACTTCCCAAAAATTCCTTACACCCTTGTTCATCTCCCTAATTTTTCCTACCCCCTTTCCCTTTCCCTATCTCTCCATCTTGTCCTCTCATCCTAATCACCTCTTTTCCTAGTTAGGGTTTCACTTGCTCATAGTCAAAATGGAGGAGGAAAGGAAATCCTCTAACAAAGGAGGTAAAATATTGAGATATGAACCACTAAATAATGAGGAGCTGATTTGTTCCCCACTGTCTAAGCAATGCTTTGAGAATTTAGACTATTTATGGTTTTGTGAGCTAGTTCAAAGTGTCAAATACCATACCAAATTGACTAATTTGTTTGCCACTCATTTGAGGAGGGATAAGGTCACCATTGTAGGTATTTATTTCACTATTTTAGGTGAAATCATAGTAGCTACTACAGGGATACCCAACAATGGAGAAAAATGGTTTAAGAATGACGACTTGGACCTCCAAAACTATCAATCTTTCATCAAAGGCCACTATAAACATACTATTAGGAAGGTTTTTCCTTTTTCACAATTCCTTGACATTTAATTTGCTCCATTAATGAAGGTTATAATTAAATAATTTACATGTGAAGGCAGATTCTCAATATTGTAGAAATAGCATGTTAGATTACTCATGCATTTTACATGGGTAAAGCCACTACACCTAGCCTACTACCTCTACAAAAGTTTGGCTCAGATGGAAAAAAAGGTGCAGCATAGGAAGAGTGACAATTAAAAGAGCCTTTTCCACCATGCCCTCATCAATATTATTGTATTTCATCATCTCACTCAAAATAATATCACTTGGGAAACTTTCATTCAGTCATATGTTTGTTTGTCTTCTACGAGTCAATTTGCAAGCCCTAGTTCACCATTAGCACCGCCTAAGCAAGTGAAAGGTAGTTCATTGAGTAGACATGAAGTTGAAAGGATACCTAGGCCTGAAGTAACTCAAACATATCAGAAAGGAAGGATTCTTGTGTTTAATCCACATCTTGGGGAATGGGCCAAGATTACATTAGAAACATCAGCAAAGCAAGGATCAAAAGCAGAGCATGAAGCACCATTAGAGCATGAGGAAACATTTCATATTGACACTGACATGGTTGATTTGAAGGCTAATGAGGAGAATAAGGAAATGGAGTAGGTCATCCTGGAGAAAGATGTTGAGATAGAAAGTATCAAGGAAAATTTATCAAAGGCAAACTTCATGATTTCATTCTTAGAGGAAGAGAATCAGCAGTTGTAGGTAAATCAACTTGTTTTGGAAAAACATGACGTTTATTTTGGAAAAGAGGATATAAAGGGAAATATAGTGATGGATGCATCTGTTTCAGATGAACATCAGGAACAAGTACCAAGGGAAAGGTCAAGGACCAGAGGCCTCAAAAGAGCACTTCAACAACAAAGAGAGCAGATGACTTATACTAACCTAATTGCAATAGATATCAATGAAGATAGAGAATTTTGGCCTTACAAGGTGAACTGTTGCTTGGAGAAGCTTCTCAAGAGGGATAAAAAAGACAATAGGTTGTCGAGACACATGGATGCCCATTATTACACAAGGAACTAGATTGCGAAGGTTAAGGTCTCAGAGTTAAAGAAGAAACTCAATGAAACCCTAATGAAGAAAAAAAGGAAGGTAAAGTTATATTTTCTTGATGATGCCTCCCTCATAACATTGCATAGCACTTGATGACAACACATACCAAATTTGAATACTTTTTAAGGAATTTTGGTCTTGTGAAATTTTTTGCATATTTTAACACAATCATGGAGAAGAAAACGCAGCGTGCTCTGCACTGCGCTTTTATTCGAGACCTCAAAATTAAATCTTTCTTATATTTATGGATTTATCATGGTTCATACATAATTTTTTGACCTAAGGGTAACATCCTTTCAACAAAATTTGAGAGCTGAAAAAGTCCCAAAACCATAAAAAAAACCAGTTTTCTACCACCCTACCGAAGACCACACTGCGTTTTCCTGAGTACTTATGGGAGAATGAATTTTTGAGGGGCTAGGAGTAATAGTTTTGACATCCTGAAGAGACCATATTGTAGCAGGCATCCTCAACTTTCCAATGAACCATCAATATTAGAATTTGGACTTCAGGAAGGCCTACATAAACCATTATTTCCAAACTCGTTGCGTTTTTGCGTGTGGCAGTTTTTCTCCATTTTGGTCATTTGGATTCGAATTTCTATGGTATAATTGATTAATACTAATGTAAATATAATGTAATAGTGAGTAACTAGTCTTTTTAAAGTTTTTTTTTAATGTAAATTTAGCTTATACTTGAACATTTTTTGGAAATCAAGGGATACAGTTTGTAGCTATTATCTAGGAATTCATGTGAAGTAAGTTTGTAATGTTAATTTTACTCTGTTATAGCTTTATATGAAATATATTAATCCTCCCTTTCCATTCATCATTTCTTCAGTGGTTTTCCTTAAGGTTTATAAGAAAACTTCTTTGCATAAAGATCTATTTTGATGGGAATATCATTGTGTTATTTTCCTTCCTGCTTAACGAATTCATGACGTACATGCTGATTAATACCCTTTGTTTCTTTGAAACACTACACTACATTGACAAAACCTAAATCCATCACAAAAGTATTGCTACCTTGCTCTTCCATATCTTTTTTGTTGTAACCCTTTGATCCTTTGACCTAGCTACCTAGTTTCTCTCTCTTATCAAGGATGAAACCCTAAAATGTTTCAAACCCTATCTCAACCTAATATACCTAGCCTAAAATCCTTTCGCGTTCCTGTCATCTCTGATTGTGAATTCATAGAGAGGTCCCTCTTTGGTTTAGTAGAGCTAGCTGCTGAACCATAAGTGGTTTGAGGTTACCTCCTTCAGTCTCCCTTCTCAGCCTTGGGATATTGTGGAGGATAACATTTGGCATAATTGTTGGGGAAACACAAGTTCATATTTTCCCTGGGAAATAATGATAAGAATATGATCTTGTTCTTGATGGTGAACAATGATCAAACATAGAAAGGTTGTGCATCTTTCACCTAGCGACTCCAATGTCAAAGAATCCAAAGGTTTGGATTTTTCATGGTGACTCCATCATTCAAAAAAGTGGTAGTTTGAAGAACTTCTTGGTGAAATAACTATTATGAAGATGGATTCAATTCCTTGAAGGTAAGCTCCTATGCATTGTGGTGACATTCTTGGTTTTCCAAATTGAATTCTTGCATATATTAGCAAGCTAATTTGCCCAAATTCATAGATGGAAATGAGGATGAGGCTATTATACATCTAATTAAATTCCATTGGCATATACATAAGCTTGGGATTACTTTTCATGAGGATTGTTTGATGAGAATGTTTATGGCTACCCTATAAGGAAAAGCAAGATCATGGTATGAAGGTTTGAATCTAGGTAGATTATTCTCTCCTAAAGAATTCCACACCACATTCTTTGAGTTTTATGGAAAATATCATCATTCATTCTTATTGTTGAATATTTTTGTGAATCTTGTGAAAACTTCATTCATTACCTTGAAGAGATTTTTGGTGATGAAGAATGTCTAGATAATGAGATCATAGAGGCCCTTTATGAATTTTCTTCCTAAACAAAAAATAAGAGAGATTAGCTACTTTGATACAAAGGATCATACTCAAAACACAATAGCCTCCTCTTTGATTGACGAAGAAACAAATGATGAATATTGTCTAGATGCTCATAAAGATTCCCCACATGAAACAATTCTGGTAGCAACACAACACACTGATGAGCTAGAGGTTAAAGAAGAAATTTAGTAGCCTGGAACTAATCAAGAAGAGGAGAATAATGAAAAATAAAATGTTATTTTAGATCCTATGGGTGTACACATTATTAGTGTGATTATCGAAGAAAATGCTCTTGCCAATCATCAAGTAAAAGTAATTGAGCATATCATTGAAGAATCATTTGTTGATTTGCAATAGTCTTATGATCCACAAGAACATCTCCAACACAAAATATTTTCTTCCATGATTAATGATCAATCAGTTTTGAATGATGAAAGATAATTTTTATTTCATGATTATAATGATGAGTTGCAAAAACCTTGCCAACTTTTATGTGATCTAGTTAATGATGAAGGCATCCTTGTTGCATATGATCATGTTGTTGTGTTTGATGAAATTCAAGAAAATTCAAACCCCTTACCTATTGTGGATTATGATTGTGGATTATGAGAGTGAAAAACATTTTTCTCTCATTCTATTTGATGGGAATCAATTTCAACATATAAACAAACCAACATTGTGGAATAAGGTTTGTTTTGCTTCTTTTAATCATTCAGAAGATATTATGTTGCATTATTTCCATGATCCTCTCGTGATTTTATTGCAGTCATCAGTAGAGGAACAATTTTCCATGTTTTTGAATACATGTATTCGATCCAGTGGAAAACTTGAGTTGCCACTTTCGTTTTTCTTCTTCCTTCTCAAGGTAAGTGTGAGAAAGATTCAAGTAGCTATTTGTTGGATTGGTTACACTGGAGGGATC
>APFE030260957.1:96260-109901 GCA_000404065.3 Pinus taeda | reverse complement strand
ATACATATGTTGTACTTGATGGCAACCCACTCATCTCAGATGATAAATTATAGTGCAGCAAAGTTCACGCACTTTCATGCAGAGAAAAGTTCATTTCATGCAAAGAAACAATCACGCACTTTCATGCAGAGAAAAGTTCATGCACTTTCATGCAGAGAACATTTCATGCACATTCATGCAGAGAAAAGTGCACGCACATGGGAAATCTTATGGTTGGTTCATGGTATTAGTCTGACAGTTTTTGATCCTATCATTTTGGTCTGTGGTATTGCACCCAAAAGAATTGAACCCAGGTATTGGGTCCGTGGTATTATTTCTCAATGGTTTTGGTCCATGGTTTTGAGTGAGGCCTAGCCTATAAAAAGGAAAGGAGATCATTTGGCTAATCACAAGTGTTGAAAATATTAAGAAGAGAAAGATCTGAATTTCTGATAATCGGTTGGTGAGACATAGTTGAATCTGAATCAAGGAGAAACCAGAGCATTATAAGTCAGATCTACTGAAGAGAGCGGCAACGACACAGTGTAGAGGTGTGCAGAACCAGAGAAGAAGCAGGTGCGGATTTGCGCAGACTCGTCACGGCAGAAGTGCGGATATCCGTAGGTTTCCTTCGGTGAAGTTGTGAACCTTTCTTGAAATATATTTTAGCTGTCTTTTCTCTATTTCTGCAGAGATCTGGGTTTAAATTGGTGTCTGGTTACTGGTGTTATTTTCTGGTTACTGCATTTTGAGAAGTTATTTGTTTAGAGGATATTGGGTGATGCACATGTACATGATGTTTTGGATCCAGTTTGAAAATTGATGAAATGTGGTCCCTGGAAGGAAAGAGAAGGTAGTAGCCTTCTGTAGGTCAGCAACTATGTACTAGTATTTCAGCTAGTACAAGAGCTAAGGGGGTTGTAGCTCCCTTCCAAAAGAAGCTGGAAAAAGAGAGAGGATTGTAGCTCTCTCCAGGTTGCAGCCTGTGTATTGGTAAAAGACTGCACCAGTACAAAATCATTGTAAGAACAAGTTTCTAATTGAAAGAAGATAGAGACATATTGCAGCAAGTGGTTTTCACCCACATTGGGTTTCCAGCTTACATCTTGTGTTCCTTGGTGTGACTGTTTATTTTGTGTTCCTGCTCATTATTCTACGGTTCTCACATACAGATTAATGACAAACATCTGAAGAATAAATTAAATTATAAATTTGGAAGGTATATGCAAGTTTCAATTGTTAGATCTGAAAATATTTGTATAAATTGATAAGAGTTTGATAATACTGATTCACCCCCCCCTCTCAGTATTATTTCCAACACATAGGAAATGTAACCAAAGACTCTTAAATGAGAAATATTGGTTTTTCTTCCACACCATGATTCATAAGGGGTAATATTTTGCACACTTCTTGTTGGGCATATATTAAGAAAATAAACACGTGTAGCTACAGCTTCACCCGAAAAAAATGTTTGGAAGGTTTTTTCCTTTCATCATGCTCTTAACCATCTCAACATTGTTCTATTCTTACGTTCTTCAATGCCATTTTGTTGGGGAGTATAACTAGCTATCAATTGCCTTTGAATGCCATTCATTTTATAATAAGAATCAAACTTATTAGAAGTGAATTCTCCCTCTCTATCTATGTGTAATGTTTTTAGAAAATAACCACTTTTCTTTTCCACAAGAGCTTTAAATTGATGAAATATGACAAATGCATTAGATTTTTCTTTAATGAAATATACCCATGTTCTTCTACTAAAATAATCCACAAAAAATAATTAAATACGTATTTTTGTTGAGAGAAAAGGTTTGCATAGAACCACATATATCTGCATGCACTAGTTCCAATGGTTTACTTGCTCTCCATGATTTTCCTACTGGAAATGAATCTCTATGTTGCTTACTGAGATTACATCCCTCACAAACTCTATCAATAGAACCAATATGTGGTAACCCTTTGACCATTTTCTTGTTATATAAAAATTTCAAGCCTTCCATATTCATATGTCCATACCGTATGTGCCATAGACATGAACTATCATCATAAGAAACATTCAATGTTGTACTTGCTTCAAAAGGGAGTTTGAAAGCAAAAATTATGTTTTTGAGTATATTAGTCTTAGAAATAATTTTACTATGATCATCTTTATCATATATTATACATTGATTGTCCTTGAAAACAATTAAATATCTCTTTTCAAGGGGCTCCCCCACACTCAACAAATTATGTGCTAGACCAGGAACATATAAACCAACATTAATGTGCTTTGGTTTTCCTTGTTTTGTTTTCACAACAATTGTTCCCTTACCTTTAGCTTCAACTTGCTAGTCATCTCCCAATAGTACATCGGATTTTGTAGATTCATCTATCTGAACAAAGCCATCTTTGTTTCATGTCATGTGATTGATGCAACCACTATCCATAAGCCACACCTCTTTGGAAACATTATGAGTTGAATGAGAAGCCAAGAATAAAGTGCCAAACTCTTATTTTTCTTCAGAAACAATTAGCTTATTGTTTTTATTTTTTCCAACAATTTTTTTCATAATGGCCAAATATTTTACAATAAAAACAATGAACTTGGGATTTATTAAATCTTTTACCTCCATCATTATCATCATTACATCTTCCTTTATTGTATGCAGAATAAAATATTCCTCGACCTATGCCTCCTCTCTATGTTTGTCCTCTTCCTCTTCCAAACATGTTCTTGCTTTCCTCATGCGAGGAACCACTTTTTTGTTTGAAAATATTTCCTCTTTCTTTTAAAGCTTTCTCAATAGATTTCTCAAAAGATATATTGATTTTTTGCTCATGAGATTGAAGAGACTCCATTAGCTCATTCACAGACAACTGAGTTAGATCCTTAGACTCCTCAATGGCAACAACAACTCCATCAAATTTTGCATGCAAGCTTCTTAAAATCTTGTCAATAATTTTTTGATCTTTTAAATATTCTCCATAAGACCTAATTTCATTCACTATACCCATAACTCTAGTGAGAAAATATTGAATAGATTGAGAGATTTACATGCACAAAGTTTCAAATTCTCTTCTTAAGGATTGCAACTTAACAATTTTTACCTCCTTTCATTTTCTTACTCCAACTAGTCTTGGAAAAATAGAATCATGCACTCTTTGCTAGATTAGGAAGAGAGCCTTTGAATCGTTCTTACAATTTTCCTTTAGCTAGATTCTTTGGTCTTAAGTCCAGCATGAAAGTGTTTGAGCATCTTGTTCTGCATATCCATTCTCTACGAAATCCCACAAATCTTGTGAGAGAAACAATGTTTTCATCTTAATGCTCTAAAAACCAAAGTTCTCACCTTTAAACGATGGTATTTGTGGTTGAAAAATATTCATATTGTTGGCCATTGCTGCTAAATGATAAGCACTCCCACCAATAACTTGAATGTGCACACGCTTCACAAAATTATGAAAACTCTTGCTAATGGCTTTCACAAACTTTTGAAACCTGTTAACCTAGCTTTGATACCATGTTAAATCTATCAAAATCATGCATATGAAAACATAAAGAAAACTAATGAACAAAAATAAAAGAAGTCTAATTCTCAATCCATGAGCTGAATTCTCATTAGAATCTCATATGTCCGTAGGAGAAATGAATACATTATTATATAGCCGACATATTCCTAATTTGATTATCTATTATATCACTTGGCATCTATAAATTTCTACAGTAATTGTGATAACTTAGAACACAAAATTTGCTCACTAATTTGTTACCAATTACATAGCTTAGTTTAAGCATTATCATCAAAAGAATCATTTACCCTCAAAATATATTTAATTTTTAAGTATGAATTTTAGCATCAAAACAAGGGTCATCTAGT
Organism: Pinus taeda; assembly: GCA_000404065.3. NCBI lineage: Eukaryota > Viridiplantae > Streptophyta > Pinopsida > Pinales > Pinaceae > Pinus > Pinus taeda. The sequence continues at coordinate 106,065 of APFE030260957.1, read as the reverse complement.
AAACTTATCATCACTTTTCAAAAAGTCATATATAAAAAAAGTTAAGTTCTAGGTAAAAACCTAGATTTCATTTCATTATCTTATTTCACGTCTAGTAAAGGGGAAATTTTGGTGAATTTATTTTTTTCATGTTTCTAGATATCATGCAACAAATACATGAATCAGAAATGTATTGATGCCTTTCACAACAATAGAAAATAGAAGGAAAAATGGAGTACAACCATCTCTAATCCCTCTTAAAAGATGGATAAATACACCATTCTAAATAATTGCAAAAAAAATATCTAGTAAGACTTGTTATGTCAAAAATAAAACTATGATAAAAACCTAAAGGTATAAGAATTAGTGAAATGAAAAAAGAGTTCACTTAATCCAAGTATATGGAAAGGTATACTTAAATAGTTAGAACCTTTAAGTTGCTAGTTTTTCATTTGAGTTCACACCTTCCTATTTCTACCAACACAACCATATGGATGGATTTCTCATTAATATAGTGAACCAAACTATTCCAAAGAAATATCAAGAAAAATAATTTATTTCATCCTTTTAGCTAATAATATATATATATAATTTGTTAAATACAATTGCAAAAGGGTATAGTTATGAAACTCTTCAAGTGAAAAGGCCTTTTGTGGTCAAAATCAAAACTGAGTATGTTTTATTAAAAGTTTTCGTCATTTCGCGAACTCAACCACTTTATCATAAGTCTCAAAATAATTTAATAGGAAACTCATAGCATCTACGGATTTTATCTTTTTGGAAGATTTGGAGAGCAAAGAAATTATTTTTTAAACTTTTTCAATACTCATAAAATATCCAAAAATGATTGTGCCTATGAGTATTCTTGGTATAGTTTCTTTCGCATCCTATTTAAAGAGACAATGGAAAAATGCCACTTGAGTCAACGGGAGAATATTCTCTCTATTATAAAAAAAACCCTACTTTCAAAGAAAATACCTTACTTTTACATTTTCATTTTCTCTTTATCTAGAGTAGTTTCTTCCCCTCTAATGTTCCAAAGGGTTTTATCTTTCCTTTTGACTCTCTATCATATAACCATAAGCTTCTCTAATATAATAAGAGTTTATAATTTCTTTAGTTCACTTTAATATCGAGTTACTCTTTTTAATTTTTTCCATAAAACAATTAATTGTAATCTTCATTATGCCTTTTGGATTTTGTTCCAATTGTATTAAAATTGATTTAGTAGGATATGCATCTAATTATTTCTACACTTGTTTTATTTTACTTAAAAAAAACTATCCTCCTTTATCCCTTTAAAATTTAATTTAAAATGGGTGGGATGTAGCTTATTTTTTTTGTTGGATCCACCTCAGATAGAATTTTGGTTTGAAAAGGTCCCCTCCAAAAGACATATAAAGAAGATTCTAATCTAGGAAGCTAATTAATTTAAAATTAATCTAGCCAATTTGGAATTTGTATTCCCTTATTGTATTTTTCCTATAAGTTCATGTTATTTTAATAGGTTTTATGTCTATAAGTCTTACTATTTCCATTTTTTTATGGAGAAAGCTCAGCCTCTTTCTAAATGAGACACCAAAAACCTCTTAAATCCCTAAAGTAAAGTTTAAATTCTCTAGTGTCTTTTCTTAATATATTATCTCAAAACATCAACAAAATTAAATTCAAATCAAGCTAAAAATTTTGACAAATATTTCTTAACCTCTTTCGTTTATTATTAGTTCTGACAAAAAAACAAAATTCTTGTAAATCTTAATTAATCTTTAGTTCCTACTTAGTTTGAAAAAATGTATAATTTAAAGCTAAACATGATTTTGAATTATTCTTAGGACGTTTTCTTGGAATAAGCCCCATCAATAATTATAACTAGGAACTATTTAATCTTATTTATTAAAAATAAAATAACTACCCTAAATTTAGACCAATAGTTAATATCTTAAAACTATTAAAAATATCTGCACTGAGAATGAAGTGGAGAACTAATATCTCTGCCTAATCATCACAATGCAAAACTTCAATGAGGGAATTATTTTCGGAATAAGAAATTTTATGATATTCAAAGTGTATATTTTCAACTAACAGTAAAAGGGTGAATATAAAGACAACTCAGACATATATGTAACAATCAGAGAGATATGAGATCGGATAGGAGTAAAACAGATCATCTCATGAATTATGTATTCTCTTTTTATTTTGACTTGAAAAGAAAGCATTTTTTCCATATAAAAATATATTTTCAGCTAACACTTCTACATTTATAAACCAAGACAAATGATAAGTCATTGCTACTAACATGTCCCTTACGTTTATGGACAAACTCAAATGCTGAGTAAGTCGTTCAGAGAAATGATGAGTCATTGTTGCTCACGTTTCCTCGTATACGTTTATGGAGAAAGTGAGATGCTGAGTCGGTCGATGAGTTCACATCAGAAATTGAAGAAGCAGCATTTACTTCAGGAATGCTGCAAAATTCAATTAAACTTATCAGTATGAGGTTTAACCAAAACTTGTTGCCCCTGCATTTATGAACAAACTTCCATCTACAACTTCTGGTTGTTGAACAAACTTCCAAGTGTAATTTCTGGCTGTTATTTTCAATATGATTGTATCAAAATTGTAAATTTGCCCCCAACATCTCAGGATAATTTCTGGTTGTTATTGTTAATGTATATATATATATAAATTTCAAAAAAATAATATCAAATCATCCCCATCATCCAATTACATGATAGATAAAATGTGAAAAGAAAAAATATAAAACAATTAGAAATCCTGAAAAAATAATATCAACTCATCCCATTCATGGAAAATGCATTAGCTACATTAGTAACTCAAACTAAAGGTTAGATTAAGTTCATAGGTGAGAAAAACTTTATTGGATTATCTAAATAACAGAATCATTTTTAATCATTGGTTCTACCATTTCAACATAGAATTGGATATATATATATTTTTAATGTATTCAGATGATTATACAACTGGTCCTTACTCATACGCTATCTGAACCAATAAGCACTCCGATACCTTTACAAAGTTTTGGTATCAAAAGAATTGCCAATGAATTTCACTTCGATTTGTACATTGTTTTTTATATTCTTTTAAATAGTAAACCATCATTGCTGATATCATTTCTCATCTGATAAGAAATAAAGCACCTATTTAACACCTCCACTGCGAAAGTTTAGAATAATAAACGTGGGCTCCGGGAAAATTATATTATAAATTTAAAAAATAAAATGGGATGAACACGGCACGCCATCGAGCAGAGATCAACAACTGGCTCACACCAAAAAAACTAAAACCTAAAAATTTTCCTAAAAAGTTAAATAACTATATCTAAATCCAGGTTATTTCATGATTTTGGATGTGCAGGGATTTTTAATAGTACTAAACCCATTTCGGCTATTAAAAAATAAAATTAAATATTCTTATAGCCAACTTTTTTTAAAATAAATTTGCCAAATTCCCACCATTTCTGACCGTCCCAGCAATTTTACCGCTCAGTGGATGACGCCAAAATCCACAAGTAAAGAGGAAAATGACAAGTATCGTCGATTCGTCAGTTCAACGTTTGGAGAATTTTTGTACAAACTGTCCGTGCGTAAGGAAACACGAAGATTATATTATTTCTGGATTCGGCTTTTGGAAAGCTTGTGTCAATTTAATTGGAGGATCATCTTACGTAAGATGTACGTCGGGGAGCTTCCATTTGTCTCCAAACTTTAAAGTGAATAGACAAAATACACTTTAACTTACGCAGCTTTGAATATTTTTGGTTGGGAGAATATCAAAATGTAACCGATCATTAGTCTGGTCAACATCTTAATTTAACGAATTAGTTTGAAGATGGGTTTTTCAAATACTTGTTTTTTATCTTATTTGTTGTTAGTATAAAATATAACTAACACATTACATTAGTTATATTGAGCTCTATCAGATTCACTGTTAGAGCAGTGGATGAACTGCCCTTATTGGATATTCCGAAAGTCTTTTTTTTTTATTATATTTTTACATTATTACTTTCATTTTATAAATTGTGAGAATACCATATGGCTGTTCTATTTTGAGATCTTTCAATTTGACCATTTTTTATAGGACTCAAATTTTGGGATTAAATCTGGTAAGTAGAGATATCAATACTTTTTGAACAATAAATTTTTCAATGGTTTCTTCACAAAGTCCTCTAATCATATTAACTACTTCAACAGCTCTCTCTAATTATTCAACAATATTTTCATTCTTAGACATCTTCAAGTTTTCAAACCTCATTCTTAAGGTTTGAAGTTCTGCTTGCTTCACTTTGTCATCTCCTTGATGACACTCGTTAAGCTTCTCCCACATTTCATAAGCCTATAACATGACTTTCACAAGTTCACAATCACTAAGACGAGAGAAAGGCATGCTTGGATTTACCATTTCTTAGATACAATTTTATGCCATCTGCATTTGTGGGAGGTGTGTGAGGGACATTGTAATTTACTAGTAGAGAGGTTCAAACATTTTCCAAAAGGCATAATTGGCTCCATCGAGAACAGGTAGCTTACTCAAGTAAAATTCTTGACTCTCTTGGCTATTCATAATTCCTCAAGGATAACTTGGCTCTCATACCAATTTTTGGAATATGGAATTGTTAAGAGGGAGGAGGGGTGAATAAGTAATTTAAGAAAGTGTTACTTTTCTTTTACTATTGTACTTTCTTATAGGAGAGAATTCATTCATGAAGCAATAAATTACTAAACTTCTAGATACACATACTCAAAAAATAATCTCATGTAAAGCATACATTTGACAATATGTTTTCAAGTGGAAACTGAAAAACACCACAAATTTCTTGTTTCTTTTATGATGTAATTTCAGCGCCAACTTAATTACATCTCATTGTTTGTAAGAACCCACTCACTAGAGGCACCAACCCATTTTGTTTCAATAAACACCAACTTTCCACGAGGCACCAACGCATTTTGTTTCAGCAAACACCAACTTGCCAAGAGGCACCAACCCCTTAAGTATTTAGGCACCAACCTGTTACTACCACCTTTACTTTTTCATATAATTTCCAAATTGAAAATAGAGGCATATAATATTACAAGTAGAATACCATCTAATGGTTGTTTGCATATACAATTTGTACACTTTTCTTTCTAATACTCATGGGAGTGTTGCTTTCTCTCACTCTAGGCTCTCTAATCTTTTCAACACAACAATACCCTTGCAACACTCTTCACCAATTTCTTAGCCCAAAACTCTAATCTTACTTACTCTCACATCTCCTCACTCTCCACATTAGCTCAATGGAGATTCAAAATTTTGTTCTTGTGCTTGTTTGGGATCGATGTACTAACTGTCATCATCAAATCCACCCAAATGTGTATTACCAGCATGGCTCCCCATCCTTTTGTTGAAACAAACTTCCTCATTCAAGATCAGAGGAATGGACTATGATTACTTCTTTTTCTCCTTCCAGACACTCCATGTTGTTTACTAAATCCGAGCTCTCCTTACATATTTTACAGAGGCTCACCATGATCATTTATGGCTGGCATTAAATCTCAGTTCTCCTTACACATTCAGGGAAGCTCCTCATGATCATTTATGGCTTGCAGAGTCTTAGCTAGACATTCTCATGGCACCTTTGTTCTTCATTTATCTTTACAATGCATGCATGGGAGTTCTAACCACCAACCTTACTCAATTTCATTCAAAGAAACAAATTTTCATTCATACATCTTTAATACACCTTTTTACTCTTGTTATATCCTCAAATTTTCACTATAGAGCATTATCTAATCTTTTTCCGTATCGGTGCTTTTACGCATAAAATCTATACAAAAAAACTAACTCCCCTTATATATAATCCCCTCTTTGTGTTTTTCTCTATAGAACTGAGGGTTGTGATAGAGGGCTCATACTTAAAGTGCTAAGTCTTCCAAACCCTAGAAGACTACTATATTTCCTTTGTTGGCCCCTTACACATTTGTTTCATTAAAAGAGCACTTTATACCCCAGGAGGCCATTTATTTGAGAATTCTTTATGTTGCAACTAAGCAAGCATAAGGCCACCAAGAATCATGGATCATCCATTACAGAAGTGATGTCATCACATGCCATATTTTTCGAAGAGTGACACTTGTCACCTCAATATAGCCCATTAGGCCATTGAAAACCCCAAAAGAGCCTCCCACTTGTGTATGGTGATATCATGCTGACATCACTACCCACCTTTCATTATCAAAACCAATCAAATGTTTCGATGTGTCTTCATCGAGATTCCTCTAATGTTGCCGTATGTCCTTATCGAAACCAGCCACACACCTCTAGGTGTTCCTTTGGAGGAGAAAGAAAAATCCCCATCATGCTTGGTTTCGTACTGAATTCCTTTGTAAAAATGTTGTTGGCTCTCTTAGCGATTTAACACTCTAGGCCTCAATAGCGGCATGGCTTCTGAAATGTTGAACGTAACCTCTCATCATTGATTACGATTTGTTGGGACCTCCTATATGTGATATCCCAAACCACTAATAGGTGGTTCACTTCAGTGGTGCACTCAATCTTGAATCCCTCGATCACCGATTGTAGGGACCTCCAATCTCGAATATCCTTCTCTCCATGAGGCTTGAATCAGGCTAAACTCTAGCAAGCGATATCTTCTGAACCACAAGTCTATTTATAGACTTTAGCATATCTTTAGGAAGTTCTTCGAAAGCACTTTTCAATGAATGGAGTTAGATTAGGTACAAAGCCTATCTAGTGCCTCAAAATATGGCTCCAAAGTCTCTATATAACATATAATCACAACCACCAAGGCTTGAAGCCCCATTGTCACGTTGAGCCTTGTTTAAAATCAATGCCAACACTTGTTGAGCCTTGTTTGACATTAATGCCAACACTTGCACAGGGAGCCACCTTCATACCATCAAATTTCCAACATGTTCTAGACTTCAAATATGGAGCAAATCAATAAAAAGGGTGTGGTTAGTCTCTTTTCAAAGCTTATGAAGCTCTTCTAACTTAAATAATTGAGATAGTAAGAAAAACAAATATGGAGCAAATCAATGTGCCCATTACCTCAATTCCTTTCATCTTGTAGGAGGTTCACCGCAAGGCTCATCTTCCTACGACTTCATTGCTAAGCACAACTTCAAATTGCTGGCATTGTAACAAATTTCTTATAATGCAACAACAATGGGTCCTAAGCAACAGTGAATAGAAGAAAGATTTGTTGAACTTTCTTAGTCAACAAAGAAAGCCATTGATGTAACAAAATGCTCGCAAAAAATTCTTTGAGGTGTGAACCTGCTTCTCCTTTGAATGCATGTGTATGAAGCAAGGAACTCCTCCATATTCAAAAATTCTCTTTAGTCTTCAAGCCCAAAACATATTATAACAAGCTTTCTCAAAACCCACACATTACCTTAGTTTGGATTGAATCTAAGAAAGGATGAATCACGAGAACAGAAAGGCCATAAAACTAGTGGTGCATTATTCAACATAACACATCACCAAGCTGCTATGATGCCAGTGTAAAGCACACATAAACCCCAAACCAAATCAAATGTATATTAAATGATCTCAACCAATGATGTATAATATGTGATATTAATAAATACACTAAATAGTTGAATTAATTTGTAGATCTTCTTGGACTCTAATAACTACTCAAACTAAGACAATCTTTAACACTGAGGATTAGCTCTTTAAGAGTTTCGATGGACAAAAACCATACTTGCAACTAAAATAGCTTACTTTTACATCTTCATTTTCTCCTTCTCTAAAGTAATTTTTTTCCCTTTAGTTTTCAAAAAGTTGTATTTAAACTTCAAAAAGTTGTGTTCTTCCCTTTGGCTCTCTATTATATAACCATAACCTTCAATAATATAATAAAAGTTTATAATTTTGTTATTTTCATTTCATATCCTATCATTCTCATTATTTTTTTCCATAAATCAATTAATTATCATTTCATAATACCTTTTAAATTTTCTTTGAATTACATTAAAATTAATTTATTAAAATATACATCTATTTACTTTCACACTTATTAATTATCATTTCATAATGCCTTTCAAATTTTCTTTCAATTATATCAAAATTAATTTATTAAAATATACATTCAATTACTTTCACACTTATTTTATTTTAGTTAAAAAAACCATCCTCCTTTATCTCAGAGATGTTTTTTTAATGTTGGATCTACCTCAAATAAGATTTTGGTCAAAGTCCCCTCTAATAACAATATATTTGATAGGAAAACACGAAGATTATATTATCTGGACTCAGCTTTTGCAAAGCTGTGTCAATTTAATTGTAGAATCCTTTTACGTAAAATGTACTTACGGGGAGCTTCCATTTGTCTTCCAAACTTTTTTAAGCACAAGGTGAATAGCAAAATAATATATTTAATGTGATTTGACCCTTAATTTCGTGGATTTCACTCAACGAATTCAAAACAAAACACACTTTAACTTAAACGGCTTTTAAATACACTTTAACTTAAACAACTTCGAATATTTTTGGGTGAGAATATATCAAAATTTAACCCACCATTAGTCTGGTGAACCTATCCTAACGAATTAGTTTGAAGATGCATTTCTAAAATACTTGCTTATCTTATTTGTTTTTAGTAAAAAATATAACTAACCCACTACATTAGTTATATTGAGTCACTTCATATTCATTGTTAAAGCAGTTTTGATGAACTTTCTGCTACTTGCCTTTACTGGATATTTCAGAAGTCTTTTCCTTTGATTCAGATTTGTTGTGAGAGTATCATGTAGCTGATCCATTTTGAGATTTTTTAAGTTGACCATTTCCTTTAAGTCTTATCCATTTTGAGATTCTTTAAGTTGACCATTTCTTTTAAGTCTCAGATCTTGGGATTAAATGTTATAAGTAGAGATATCAATATTTTTTGAACAATAAATTTTTTAGTGACTTCCTCACAAAGTCCTCTAATCATATTAACTACTTCATCAACTCTCACCAAGTATTCATCAATGCTTTCATTCTTAGACATCTTCAAGTTTTCAAACCTCATTCTCAAGGTTTGTAGTTTTGCTTGCTTCACTTTGTCATCTCCTTCATCACACTAGTTAAGATTCTCCCACATTTCATAAAAATATATAGAATATTTAAGTAAAAAAGATACTATATAACAATAACCTTTCAATGATATAATAAGATTTTATAATTTTTTTATTTTAGTTTAATATCCTATCATTCTTATTATTTTTTTCCATAAACCAATTAATTATCATTTTCATATTGCGTTTTGGATTTTGTTTCAATGGTATTAAAATTGATTTGTTAAGATATGCATCCAATTACTTCCACACTTATTTTATTTTAGTTAAAAAAACCATCATTCTTTATCCCTTCAATATTTAAGTTGAAATGGGTGGGATGCATTTTTTTTTTGTGTTGCATCCACCTCAAATAAGATTTTGGTCAAAGTCCCCTCCAAAAGATACATAAAGAAGATTCTAATCTAAGAAACTAATTGATTAAAAAATAATCTAGATAGTTTGCAACTCTCACTTCCCTTATTGCATTTTTCCTCTTAGTTCAAGTTATTTTAATAAGTTCTATTTTGATAAGTCTTACTCTTTCAATCTTTTTTATGGAAAAATCTCATCTATTTCCTATGTGAAAGATGAGTTAACGAACCTCTTAAATCCCTAGAGTAAATTTCAAATTTCCTAGTCCCCTTTCTTAGTATTTTATCCTAAAACATCAACAAAGATAAATTATAATCAATCTAAAAAAATTCACAAGTATTTCTTAACCTCCTCCATTTATTATTAATTCTAGCATAAAAAAATTGACA
>APFE030260957.1:67065-95280 GCA_000404065.3 Pinus taeda | reverse complement strand
CAACTTAATAATTTTTAATTAATATAATATTAATTTGTTTATGTTATAGTGATATATATTAACTCTAGATATAAATGGCATGGAAGAACAAAGACATAGAGTGATAGAGGTGGAGAGATAGAGGGAGTGAGAGAAAGGAAGAGAGAGGGAGGGATAGAGAGATGGGGTTGGAAGGAGAAAAAGGGAGTGAAGAAGAAAGACATAGTGAGAGAAAAGTGGAGAGAGAGAGGGAGTGTCAAGGAAGTGATGGACAGAGAATGTTTATGCTTTGGGGCTGGATAGAGAGACAAAGAAGGACAGATGGAGAGAAGGGAGGAGGAGAGAAGGAGATAGTGAAAGACTTGGAAGAGAGAGGGAGAGAGAGAGAGAGAGAGAGAGAGAGTTGAAGGGGGCAGATAGAGAGAGGTGGGAGAGAAGGGGACAGAAAGGAAGGAAGAGACTGAGGACTTGAGAGAGAGAAGGGGAGAGGGGGAGAGAGAGAGTAAGGTAAGAAGAAAGACACATAGCGAGAAAGGTGGAAAGAGTGAGAGGGAGTGATAACATAGATGGGGAGAGAGAAGAGCATGAGGGAAGAAACATAGAAGCATGGAGAGAGAGAGAGAGAGAGAAGGGAAAGAGAGGGTGAGGGAGAGGAAGAGGGAGAGAGAGATAGATAGATATGGAGAAAGAGTGTCTATGTTTTGGGAATGATATATAAAGAAAAAAGATATACAGAGGGAGATAGAGATATAGATGGAAGGTGAAGAGAGAAGAGAGAGATAGAGAGAGGGAAAGATAGATAAATATGGAGAGAGAGAGCATGTGTGTTTGGGGGGTTGAGATAGAGAGACAAAGAAGGAGAGATGGAGAGAAATATAGATATAGATGGAGGGGTATAGAAGAAAAAATATTTCATGTAGTAGATCCATTCATTCCAGTGTAGATGGTGATTTCTAATCCTATTTGATTGATTGCACTAAAGAATATCATCTAAATTAGAGGGGAGAGAAGGAGAGGAGTGAGAGAGGGAGAGGGAGACAAAAAGATGGAGGGAGGGAGAGGAGGAGAGAGAGAAGGAGAGAGGGATGGAGAAAGAGATAAGGTTAGAGGGAAAAGAGAAATAGAGAGAGTGATGGGTCGGGCGGCCCGATGAAGGGATAGAAATAAAGGAGGAGAGACGGAGGGAGAGAGAGGAGGAGAGATGGAGGAACAAAGAGATGGAGTTGGATGGCGAGAGTGGGATGGAACAAGAAAGACATAGAGAGAGATAAGTGGAGAGAGAGATAGAGGGAGTTCCAAGGGAGATATGTACAGAGTGCGTGCATGTTTGGGGGTGAGATAGAGGGAGTTCCAAGGGTGATGGAACAAGAAGGACATAGAGAGAGATAGAGGGAGTTCCAAGGGAGAGATGTACATAGTGCGTGTATGTTTTGGGGTGAGATAGAGATACAAAGGAGGAGGGATAGAGGGAGATATAGATATAGATGTAGGGGGGAGTGAGGGACAGAGACTTCTTACACTAGATACATTGATTTTAACATACTTGGCGATTTCTAGTACTATTTGATTGCTTTGAGTAGATGCATTGATTTGGGTGTAGATGTTTATTTTTAATGATATTTGATTGTTTGCACTAGATTCATTGGTTTTAGTTTAGATGTTGATTTCTAATCCTACTTGATTCATTCCACTAGATGCATTGATTTGAGTGTATATGTTTTATAATTCTATTTGATCGTTTGCACTAGATGCATTGATTTCAGTGTATATAGTTATTTATAATCCTATTTGTTTTCTTGCATGATGCATTTCCTTGGAATCTCCACCACAACTAGGGAAATAAAATTCTCTAAATGCACTAACTATTTTTGGCTCATTGATTAGTTACCTCAATGATCATTGAGATCGACTCTTATCTAACCTTCCACTAGTTCTTCCAACATTTAGAACTAGTTTAACTAAAACCAACTTGAAATAAGTGACCATTGCTACAAATTAGCAATCACACATGCTTAACTTAACTCCAACTCCTCTAACTCGAATTTATGGAGCTAATTCCAGTACAAGAATTATGTCACACAAGTTCTGTGCATCCAAGTTGTCTCCTAATCTTGAAATTCCAATGAAAAATCAAATTCTAATGAAAAATCAAATTGATACTTTATTGCTGCATTTTTCAACACACTACTTAATTTTTCACTAGTAAAATTTATAATTAGTCTTATATGTTATAATAAACTAATATGCATTGTGTGAAGGAGCTCTTCTCACTTCTTTGTAATATCTTATAAAAAGGTTTTGAAAAAACAAATCCTTGGTAATGTAATAAAGTATATATTATTTTATAATGAAATTTATATAATTAAAAGGAAAGCATTTTTTTATAGAAATTATATTGTCTGCTAACACTTCTACATTTATAAACAAAGACAAATGATAAGTCATTGCTACTAACGTTTCCGTTACGTTTATGGAGAAAGTCAAATGCTGAGTAAGTCGTTCAGAGAAATGATAGAGTCATTGTTGCTCACATTTCCTGTACGTCTATGGAGAAGGTCAGATGCTGAGTCCGTCGTTCAGTTTACATCATAAATTGAAGAAGCAGCATTTACTTGAGGAATCCTGCAAAATTATATTATTTCTGGATTCAGCTTTTTGGAAAGCTTGTGTGAATTTAATTGGAGAATTCTCTTACGTAAGATGTACGTCGGGGAGCTTCCATTTGTCTTCAAACTTTAAAGTGAATAGACAAAATACACTTTAACTTACGCAGCTTTGATTATTTTTGTGTGGGAGAGTATCAAAATGTAACCGACCATTAGTCTGATCAACATCTTAATTTAATTGGAGAATCATTTTACGTCGGGAGCTTCCATTTGTCTTCAAACTTTAAAGTGTATAGACAAAATACACTAACTGACGCAGCTTCGAATATTTTTGGGTGAGAGAATATCAAAATGTAATCGACCATTAGTCTGGTCAACATTTTAATTTAACGAATTAGTTCGAAGATGCTTTTTAAAATACTTGTTTTTTTTATCTTATTTGTTTCAAGTATAAAACATAACTAACACATTACATTGGTTATATTGAGCCTTATCAGGTTCACGGTTAGAGGAGTGGATGAACTATGTACTCATTGCCCATTCCGAAAGTCTTTTTCTTTGATTCAGGTTTCTCCATTACTATTTTCATTTTATAGGTTCTGAGAGTACCATGTAGTTGATCCATTTTGAGATCTTTCAAGTTGACCATTTTCTTTAAGAATCAAATTTTGGAATTAAATCTCATAGGTAGAGATATCAATACTTTTTGAACAATACATCTTTCAGTGATTTAGTGGCAAAGTCCTCTAATCACATTAACTACTTCATCAACTATCTCTAAGTATTCAACAATGCTTTCATTCTTAGACATCTTCAAGTTTTCAAACCTCATTTCCGATGTTTGAAGTTTTGCTTACTTTACTTTGTCATCTCCTTTATGACACTGGTTAAGCCTCTCCCACATTTCATAAGCCCACTGCATGACTTTCACAAGTTCACAATCACTAAGACTAGCTAGAATGGCATGCTTGAATTTACCATTTCTTAGATACAGTTTTATGCCATTTGCAATTGTGGTAGGTGTGTAAGGGACATTGTAATTTACTATTAGGGAGGTCCAAACTACCCCAAGGACGTGAGATATGCCTCCATTATTACTTTCCAAAAGGCATAATTGGCTCCATCAAGAACATGTAGCTTACTCAAGTAATCTTCTTCACTCTCTTGCCTATTTATAATTCCTCAAGGATAACTTGGCTCTCATACCAATTGTTGGCACAAGGAATTGTTGAGAGAGGGGAGGGGTGAATAAGTAATTTAAGAAATTGTTACTTTTCTTTTATGATTGTGCTTTCTTATAGGAGAGAATTCATTCATGAAGCAATAAATTACTAAACTTTTAGATACACATACTCAAAAAATAATCTCATGTAAGGCATACATTTGACAGTGTGTTTTCAAGTGGAAACCAGAAAACACCACCAATTTCTTGTTTGTTTTATGATGTAATTTAAGCACCAACTTAATTACATCTCTTTGTTTGTAAGAACCCACTTATTGGAGACACCAACCCATTTTGTTTCAGCAAACACCAACTTGCCAAGAGGCATCAACCCCTTAAGTATTTAGGCACCAACCTGTCACTACCACCTTCACTTTTTCATACAATTTCCAAACTGTAAATAGAGGCATATAATATTACAAGTAGAATACCATCTAATGGTTGTTTGGAGATACAATTTCTGTAGAATATGAAATGACTTATTTCCAGCCAACTTATAAGCCAACAATACTATGAAGAAAAATACATATAAAAACAAATAAAACAAATAAAACACAGTTAATGTGTGACCTAAAAATTGCTGCAACTCTCAAATATTTTAACTGAACCATTAACTACATTCTTATCTAGTAAAATTATTACAAAAATGTTTATCATTCAACTCTGAAATAAATCTACTTGCATTACATCTAATTTCCAACAATACTACATCTAATTTCCAGCAATGACTACCCTAACAATTTGTTGTCTTGAGTTTGCAAAGAACAAAAAATCTACCTACTAATTTGTCAATAATTTACATAACTAATTAAGCATTATTCCCTACACTCCCCCTTAATGATTAATGAGGATTTACTATCTCTCGTAGTGCCGAAAACTGATCTTTTGCAACTCCTTTGGTGAAGATATCTGCTAGTTGATGCTGAGTATTTATATGGTTCAATTCAATATCCTTCTTCCTCACCAAATATCTAATGAAGTGATATTTCAGGTCAAAACACTTTGTTGTGCTATGATGAACTCGATTCTTTGCTAACTTGATGGCACTTACATTATCACAATAAATCACTGTAGGCTGAATTTGTTTTTCTCCAATTTCTTCCAAAAATTTTCTGAGCCAAAGTGCTTATGTAGCTTTTGAGGTAACTGCAACATACTTCTATTGAATCCTTTAGCAACTAATCATTCTTTGTGTCTTTCAACAGTCCCATCACTGTTATATTTAGTCTGATAGACCCATTTGGTGCCAATCGTTTTCTTGTCATTTGGAAGCTCGGTCAACTTCCAAGTGTCATTCCTTTGAATGGAATCCATCTCTTCTTGCATGGCTTGCATCCAAGCCTCATTAGTACATCTATCCTCAAAACATGATGGTTCAAATTTAGCCTTCGTTAATAAAGAAAAATTGACTATCTCACCTATTGCCCTTTCTTCATGTGCTTGATTTGTACTCCTCTCATAAATATCACTCATTCTTCTTACCTTCCTTGTAGAACTCGGAGAAGAAGTTGGACTTGAACTTGATGTTGAAGAAATTGATGAAGGGATGTTTGGTGGAGTTAAGTCACTAGTTACAGAAACATTACTTGGCTGCTCATAATCATTTTCAGCAATTATATCATCATAAAATAGATTTTGTTAGCTCAAAATGGCCTTTTTGATGACCATAAACTCCCCCTTCATAAAAAATTACATCTCTTGAGACAATAGGCTTGTTAGTTAGAGGATTATACAATTTAGAAGCCTTGCTTATCTTACTATACCCTATAAAAATACATAAGTCACTCTTTGCATATAATTTTTTTCTATTTTGATCAAGTACACGCACATAAGCCAAACAACCAAAAACTTTGAAATGAGTAACATTAGGCCCTTTTCCATACCAAGCATCATAAGGAGTCATCTTTTCCAGTGCACTGGTGGGGCTAGGTTGAGGATGTATATTGTTGTAGCAACTGCAACTCCCCAATAAGAGTTGCTCAATCCCTTAGTTTGTAGCATGCATCTTTCCACTTCAACCACAGTACGATTTTTTCTTTCACCCATGCCATTCTGTTCGGGTGTGTATGATGTAGTATGTCGCCTCCTGATGCCATTCATATCACAATAACTCTGGAAATATTTCGAGTAGAATTCTCCTCCACGGTCAGTCTACAAACATTTGATCTTGCACCCTCTCTGATTTTCTACAACGGCTTTGAACTTCTTGAATGTATCGATAGCTTCACTTTTGGCCTTCAAAAAATATACCCAACAAATTCGTGAGTAATCATCAATAAAAGTGATGAAATATGATGACTTACCCAAACTGTTAGTCTGCATAGGACCACATATGTCTGAATGAACAAGCTGAAGTGGGTGATGAGACCTCCATGCAACCCCCTTTGGAAACCTTTCCCTTGCATTCTTTCCTTTAGCACATCCTTCAAAAACCCCCTTATGCTCTTCTACCTTGGGCGAACCAGAAACTAATGCATGTGAGGTTAGAAACTTCAGACTCTGAAAATTTAAATGCCCATACCTGAGATGCCATAACCAACTTGAATCTTCATAAGCCATATTTGTAATATTGTTGTTATGTTCATCAAACCTCAAGGGAAACATCCTATTTCTTGTCATAGGCACAACAATGATCACCCTATTTCTCTTATTTTTATCATAGATAGTACATGTCTTATTTCCAAAGACTACTTTATAATTTTTTTCACATAGTTGCCCAGCGCTCAACAAATTATGCTTCAATTGTGGAGTATAATAAATGTCATGAATACTCTTTATACCTTCTTTTGTTTGGATGTCCATAGCTGCTTTGGCAGCAACCTCTAATGATTTATCATCACCAAGCTAGCCCTTGGATTTGAAACTTCCATCCTTTGCTAAAAACAAATTCTCATTCCCTATCATATGGCAAGAGCATCCAGAATCTAGGTATCAAACATATTTATTAGTATTTTCACCTTTGGCATAAGATAAAAATAAGTGATCTCGAGGATAATCACCACTTTCTTGTGCATAATTAGCATTTTTACCTTCTTTCAATCTGCATTCTCTTTCAAATTGGCCATACCTATTACAATAGTAACATTGAACATTTATCTTATCAAATCTACCTCTACCTCTTCCTCTAAAACTACCTCTTCCACTTGAGCCACCTCTTCCTCTACCTCTTAAATAATTTTGGCCTTAGCATTTACCTTGTCCTTGATTGCTTTTGCTACTGCTGCTACATGCATCTTCATTCTTTGTAATTTGTAATTTAGAGGAAAAAGTTTTCTCTAAACCTTCAAAAGTTTCCTTCAATATTTCTTCATGAGACATCAAAGATCCAACCAATTGCTCAAACTGTAGTTTTGTCAAATCCTTATTTTCTTCCATGATTATTGCAACATGATTCCATATATGTGTTAAAGATCTTAATACTTTTTAATTAAAACTTCATTACTTACAGTTTCTCCAAGTGTAGGCATTTTATTGACCACATTTTTGACTCTCAGGCAATAGTCACTGACACTTTTAGCTTCTTGCATCTTCAAATTCTCGAGCTCTCGCTTCAATGTCCAAAGCTTGACCACCTTAACTTGATCACTGCCTTGGTAAGCTTCTTGTAGAGTCTCCCAGGAAGCTTTGGTAGTTTTTGCTCATGATATTCTTGGAAATAAGATCTTAAAGCTTCAGCATTCTTCTTCCTTGCTTCCTCTCTTGTTGTTCTTTCGTTGGCTAAAAGGGCATTCCAATCAGCTGGCTCCTCATATCCTGACTCAACAATCTCCCACTTAATGCACCAATAATCATAATCATTCCCATCAAATTTTTGAATTAGCATCTAGTTAGAATTCAACATGATTAACTTTGGCGAAATTCCAACAATACAACTCTAAACCAAAACAATTTTACCTACTCTCATACCACCTCTAGAATATGAAATGACTTATTTCTAGCCAACTTATAAGCCACCAATACTATGAAGAAAAATACATATAAAAAAAAAACCAATAAAACAGAGTTACTTTGTGAGCTAAAAATTGTTATGAATCTCAAGTATTTTAATTGAAAAATTAACTACATCCTTATATAGTAAAATTATTACTAAAATGTTTATCAATCAACTCTGAAACAAATTTGCTGGCATTACAGTTAATTTCCAACACTACTACATCTAATTTCCAGCACTCACCACCCTAACAATTTGCTGCCTCAATTTTGCGGAGAACACAAAACTTGCTGACTAATTTGTCAACAATTTACATATCTAATTAAGCATTATTCCCAACAATTTCTACACTTTTCTTTCTAACACTTGTGGGAGTGCTGTTATCTCTCAGTTTGGGCTCTCTACTGTTTTCAACAAAACACTACCTTTACAACACTCTTCACCAATTTCTTAGCCCAAAACTCTATTCTTACTTACTCTCACATCTCCTCACTCTACAGATTAGCTCAATGGAGATTCACAAGTTTGTTCATTTGCTTGTCTTGGCTCGATGTACTCACTGTCATCATCAAATTTGCCCAAATGTGTACTACCAACATGGCTCCCCCTCCTTTTTTAGAAAGCAACTTCCCCTGTCTTGTCACTACATTCACGATCAAGGAATGTACGATGATCACTTCTTTGTCTCCTTGTAGGCACTCCATGTTATGTATTAAATTTAAGCTCTCCTTATATATTTTACAAAGGTTCCTCATGATCATTTATGGCTCGCATTAAATTTCAGTTCTCCTTACACATGCACAGAAGCTCCTCATGGTCATTTATGGCTTCTAGAGACTTAGCTAGACATTCTCATGGCACCTTTGTTCTACATTTATCTTTACAATGCATGCATGGGAGTTCTTCAACCATCAACCTTACTCAACTGGATTCAAAGAAACAACTTTTGATTCATACATCTTTAATACACCTTTTTACTATTGTTATATCCTCAAATTTTCACTATAGAACATTATCTAATCTCTTTCCATATTGGCGCTTTTACACATAAAATCCATACAAAGAAATCAACTCTCATAGTCCTCAATCACTTATATATAAGCCCCTCTTTGTGTTCTTCTCTATAGAACTGAGGGTTGTGACCAAGGGCTCATACTTAAGGTGCTAAGTCATCGAGACCCTCAACAACTGGTATAATTCCTTTGTTGGCCCCTTAAACATTTGTTTCATAAAATGAGCACTTTATACCCCATGAGGCCATTTATTGGAGAATTCTTTATGTTGCAACTATGCGAGCCACCAAGGATCATCGATCATCCATTATCGAAGTGATGTCATCACATGTCATGTGGCATCATTTGATGAGTGACACTTATCACCCAGATATAGCCCATTAGAGCATCCAAAACCTCAAAACGGCCTCCCATGTGTGTATCGTGATGTCACCCTGACATCACCAGCCACCTCGCATTATTGAAACTAATTAAAAATTTCCATGTGTCCTCATCAGATGTTCTCTGATGCTGCCATAAGTCTTTATCAAAGCCAACCACACACCTCCACGTGTTCTTTTGGAGGAGAGAGAAAAATGCCTGTCATGATTGGTTTTGTAGTGAATTCCTTTGTAAAAATGTTTTTGGCTCTCTTAGCAATTTAACACTAGAGGCCTCAATGACAACATCACTTTTGAAACATTGAATGTCAATTACCGATGCACCACTCTCTACCAATACACCAATATTCCGACCTCCTAATCGCATATCAACAAAACCTCTCATCATTGATTACGATTTGTTGGGACCTCCTATATGTGATATCCCAAATCACTAATAGGTGGTTCACTTCAGTCACGCACTGATCCTTGATTCCCCCAATCACTGATTGTCGGGACCTCCAGTCTCCAATATTCTTCACTGCATGAGGCTTGAATCATGCTAAACTCTAGCAAGCCATATCCTTCGAACCACAAGTCCATTTCTAGACTTTCACATATAGTTAGGGAGTTCTTCGAAAGCACTTTCCAATGAAAGGAGTCTGATTAGCCATAAAGCCCATCTAGTGCCTCAAAATATGGCTCCAAAGTCTCTACATAACATATAATCACAACCACCAAGGCTTGAAGCCCCATTGTCATGTTGAGCCTTTTTTGACTTCAATGCCAACACTTGTTGAGCCTTGTTTGACATCAATGCCAACACTTGTACACTGAGCCACCTTCATACCATCAAATGTTCAACATTTTCTAAACTCCAAATATGTAGCACATCAATAAAAAGGATGTGGTTAGTCTCTTTTCAAACCTTATGAAGCTCTTCTAACTTAAACAACTCGAGAAAGTAAGAAAAACAAATATGGAGCAAATCAATGTGCCCATTACCTCAATTCCTTTCTTTTTGTAGGAGGTTCATGGCAAGGCTCATCTTCCTATAACTTCAATGCTAAGCACAACTTCAAATTGTTTGTCATTTCAACAAATTTCTTACAATGCATCAATGATGTGACCCAGCCCATGGTTCCACGTAGCCTCACCTTTACACCTGTTACGGGCTTTATGACGTGGTATGTTTGGTTGTTGTTTTCGGCGGTTGTATGTAGTATGGATAGTAGAAATTTTGTTTGGCAACTGGGAGTGATTTAATGCACTATTAAATGTTCACCTACAATCCTCAAGCTTCGTTCCCTCCATTCTGTCTTTGCCAAAAATGCCTTTGCTTTCTGGTCATTCGTGATTGTTTGATTCTATTGAGCAGCTCTGCTAGGGTTTGTTCATTACATTGTATGGTTCTCACTTCGATGCATATGGCAATCTCTAGTTTCTCTTTGGGTATGGTTGAAAATGAATACTGGCCTTCCAAGCTTGGTTATGCGGTTATCTGTGGACTTGTCCTCTAGCACGAGTCCGCCTTGGCTCTGGAGGTGCGCTTGCTCGAACTCTTTCCAAACAATAAGTTCCTTGGTCTCATTCTGTCGTTCTTCTGTGGTTTGGTTTTGGAATCTGGTCTCTCGTCCAATAATTTCCCCTTTCTATTGTTATTATTGCCTTTGGTCTCTGCTCGGTATGTAAAGTGGTTTAACTACTAGTGCCCTTGAACTTAGGTAACAGGATGGTTGACTTTCGTGGCTACAAATAGGTAAATGGTCCTCTCCTTGATTTAATTCGATCTTCTTCTAGCATTGACACTAATGAGGCCTGCTCCCTCTATCTCAGGCTCTTTCGATTTGTCATAGGCTCTCTTCCATGAACTCCTTGGTCTGGTCGGACTAAGGTGAGTTGTATATCCCTTCCGCTTCTATTTTGCTTCGATTTTCAAGTCTCACTATACAGATATATTAACTGAGCTTTGTTTGGTATGTGCAGGTCAATGGTTCGACCTAGGTACGTAGATTCCTTATGAGTTCAGTCTCCCAAATGTGGCAACCCTCTGCCGGTAGGCTCTGGTTCTTAAAGTCCGTCAATGTACTATTAGGGTCTTTAATTTTCTATAGGGTTTGTAGCTCGTTCTTTTGCCTTCATGTTTAGTCCAAATCACTTTTGAAGATGAAGCTTAAGTCTAGCTTTAGTTTCTGTTTTGGTTGGCTATTCGTTTGAGGTAAGAGTGTTCAATGTTACCAAACCCTAGGCTAGGGTTTGTCCCTTCTATGGATGCTGGCACTTATTTTTATTTATAAACAAATGTAATACTTCTATATTTCTCAGATCAATACCAATGTGAACATACTTTTATTATCTTTGTTTACTTATGAAAATGTGAGGATTCGTTCGAAAGTACCTCTTCTATGGTTTGTTTCCTCCGGCACTCTGTTTCCAGTTCTTTATCCTCTCGGTTGTCTTCCAGTGTTTCAATGTTTTGGCTGTGGCCTCGATTCTTTTGATCTTCACTCTGATTTTGGATGTATGTATGAATCTGATGTTGTTTGCTGATGAGAACACAAGGAAACATGACCTACAGTGGTCGTTCTCTATCTAATAGCATTGTTCCTAACAATTCAATGAATGAAAATACAATAGTATAGTAAGTAGGCAATGACACAGATGGACAGTTTAGAAAAATGATCTGTCTCTATTTTATTTCTTGATTCCAAAACTGCTCAACATTTTTCTTGTTTTACATTGCTACATTTATACATCTTTGCTTTATAGTTAATTGAAACTGCAATTGCTTTTAGTTGAACAGAAATAATATGGTTGTGTAACTATAGTTCGGTTGACATGACAAGATCTTCATTTAGACAATTTTTTCTTTTCCTCCCTAAGTTGACAGAACAATTATTAAACCGTTGTTTGTTTCTGTCCGATAAATAACTACCCTAACTGATCGATAACTTTGACTAACATATCAATTAAAAGTAAAACAAAACAAAATCCTAACTCACGTCCTGATAAACTAAACATAAAAAAAAACAATCCAAATGCTCAAACAATTTTCCAACCTAGCAAAGACTTCACCCGGTCATGGTGAGTTGGATGCTCCTGCATCAGGCTCCCAGGGCAAAAAGAAATCATGGCTTCGGTCCATGAGCTTCTCGACTGAAGAACCTGTCTGTTCCATCTGCCTGGCATCAAGCCACGAGCTGTCCTCAATAGGATGGCTCTTCCACTTGACTAGCTATTGCAAATACTCCTTCCACCAAGTTCGTTCAACCACCTGAGTGTCGAGAATGCCTTCGATCTTGGAAGGTTGAACGTAAGGCATCTGTATCTTCCAAGCTTCTCCTCCATCCTGGGTATTCCGTGTAGGTCGTGTGGTTCCATCTTCTTCCCTCTCTTCTGGGTCAGTCGTGTAAGGTAACAGGTCTACTACGTTAACGATAGGTGAAATGCCTATTCCGGGTGGCAACTGTATCTCGTAGGCGTTCGCCGAGAATTTCCGATGGACTTTGCAAGGTCCTATATTTTTATACTTCAATTTATTGTATGTACCCTTAGGGAAGAGTTCTTTGCGTAAATGCATGAGGACTTCATCCCCCATGTTAAACTGCACTTCCCTTTTCTCCAAATCTGCTTGTTGTTTATATTTAAAGTTGTTGTCCTAAAATTTAATTTTTACCTATTCATGGAAATCTCTCATTGTGTTTGTGAAATATTCTCCATCTGCGCTTCACCTTTCCTGCAGTCCAAGGTCCCGCAGTTCATGCACTCCACGAGGATGCATACCGTACAGGATCTGGAATTGGCTAAAACCTATGTTGTTGTTACCTGAATCGTTGTAAGCTAACTCTGCCAATGCAAGCACTCGATCCCACATCCGCAAATTCTCTTCAACCAAGCTTTGTAATAGGTTTCCCAGACTCCTATTTACAACCTTTTTTTTCTCGTCGATTTGCGGGTGATATGCAGAACAGTAGCTTAGCTGTTTGTCCATTTTTTTCCACAAGGTATGCCAAAAGTGTCCCGTGAACTTCACATCCCTGTCCAAAAGGATAGATTTAGGCAATCCATGTAACCTGACAATCTCATTGAAAAACAAGTGGGCCACGTGGGTGGCATCACTTGTTTTTCTGCAAGGAATCTATCCACTACTACCATTATCGAGTAGTAGCCTCGCTGTGTCTTAGGTAGACCTAACATGAAGTCCAAGCTAACTGAGTCCCACAGTCTGCCTGGAATAGGTAACCGTGTATACAGTCCCACATTTTGACTGCGACCCTTTGCTAACTGGCACACATTGCATCTGGCCACAAATCGCTGTACATCTCTCCGCATCTTTGGCCAAAAGTAGAAATTTAAGTGTGTATGGTTATTTATAATCCTATTTGTTTTGTTGCATGATCCATTGCCTTGTAATCTCCACCACAACTAGAAATCAAATTCTCTACATGCACTAACTATTTTTGGCTCATTGATTAGTTACATCAATGATCATTGAGTTAGACTCTTATCTAACCTTCCACTAGTTCTTCCAACATTTAGAACTAGTTTAACTCAAAACAACTCAAAATAAGTGACCATTGCTAGAAATTAGCAATCACACATGCTTAAATTAGCTCCAACTCCTCTAACTCTCATTTATCTACCTAACTCCATGACAAGAGTTATGTCACACAAGTTGTGTGCATCCAAGTTGTCTCCTAATCTAGAAATTCTAATGAAAAATGAAATTGATATTTTATTGCTGCATTTTTTAACACACTATTTAATTTTTCACCATTAAAATTTATAATTAGTTTTATATGTTATAATAAACTAATATGAATTGTGTGAAGGAGCTCTTCTCACATCTTTGTAATCTCTTATAAAAGGGTTTTGAAGAAACAAATCCTTGCTAATATAATAAAGTATATATTATCTTACAATGAAATTTATATAATTAAATTTTCAAATTTTGACTTTACAACATACTAATCACAAATTGAAAAAACAGTAAAAAGAAATAAATAACTTAAAATTTTCATTTTTTTTTAATGCACCTTCCTTAAAAATAAAATGTAGAATAAAATATATATATATGAACGATCCAATTTTAGTTATATATACTTTGATGTAAGATCCGCATTGACTTTTTAGTTAAATTTAAAAAAAAAATTATATTAAAATACATATTCGAGTTCAAATTTTAGTGCAAATTTAAATAATTACAACCCTAATATCTATCTAGTGTCTTTGATCATACAAAAGTTCGCAAAAGATGAGAACTGGGAACTTTCATATAGAGCATTTCCTAAATGCCATATTGGATTTAAGTTAGGATAAGAATATTGTAATTGGTTTGAAATCTAGTCTTTAGAAAGCTACTTCGGAAATGGGTTTGTTTCTCATAGAACACATTTTTTAGCATGCTTGAATGTATGTAAACTATGGCTTGAAATTTCAATTTTTTGTTTTTACTTTACATAAAAATGAAGACTTTGTTCACAGTAAATTAGAAAAAGAAATCATATATGTATGAATTAAAACCATCAATCTCCTAATTGTCATTATCTAGGAAAAAACATTGGAAAAAAACATCAAATATACTTTAAATGTTTGGTATGTTATTAAAAAATAAACTCACTTTCTATTTAACCCACATGTGAAAATTATGTAATGTAATTATCTATATTAGCTATTGCCGAGACATGAGGCTATGGATCTCCATTAATTATGGATAATCCCTTTCCTATTCTGTCCAAAAGTACATAAAAAAAGAGTTCACTATTCTCAATCAGCAAATAACAATGGTAACCAAAGTCAAGTTCTAAATCTCGCACTCAAGCCATTATATTCCAAATCAAGAGCCAAATATCCCAAGCCAGCCATTATAATCAAAATTGAGATCAAAATCTCACACGCCATCCATTATATTCAAGATCGATATCCAAATCTTGCACTACAAAATAAAATCAACTTCAAAATTCAAAACCAAATCTCCCAAAAATGGGCTAATAAAAATGGAAAATTATATGTTTTTCACATCTCTGCTAGGACACAATCATAACAAGGGACACTACATGGCAGCAAGTCCCTGCCTTGAGTTGGAAAGCTCTATAAAGAACGTTACAGTGATCCAGGAGCATGGACACAAGAAGCAAAGTAATAAGCTTAAGTAAGTGGCGAAGGCAGCAGTTGATGGGGGTGAAGTTGTAGATTCATAAGATGTTGACTCAGCCGATCTAGCATAAGCAAAGGCGGGGGTAGCACCATAAGTCGAAGTGAAGGAAGGATTGGAACCGCTGGATTTTCTATTGAAATGGAGTAAACCGCTAGATTTTCTATTGAAATGGAGTAAACTTGGTAAACAATGAGTGCCTCTCTACTCATTACAAATACAGGGAACCTAGCTTTACACTAAAACTCATAATTCTAGATTCAAAGTTCACTCTTTTATGCGAAGGAAAAGCTGCAAGGAGATTCTTGTTTTATAGGTTTTGTATGAGTTTTTTACATGTTTATCATGTTTAGTGATTAGTACTTATTCAGATAGTGCTTGGCCAACAATATTTCCAAGTTGTTATTGTCTACTGGGATAAGATTCCATTCAACTGGCTAAAATGGCTCATAATGAGATAAAGAATCACTGGAACAGTAAACTGAGAAAGCGACTTCTTTTGATGGGAATCGATCCAGTTAACCACGCTTCATTTCCTGCACTAGATATGCTATCAGCCTTCATGGCGTCGTCTTCGACTGCCATAGCTGTGCCATTGAATAATGCATTGGCTGAAGCTCAATTAGGTCAATTGAATGGTGCATTGGTCAAAGCTCAATTAGGACGACTTGCCAGAGACTATCTGAATAGTCCTCATCATGTCTCTAGTGGCTGTTCTGATCACTACTCGTGGCAGCTATTCCAAATTCTGAAGTTATTGGGCACACATAACAACCACGTGTGGGCACATCCAACGGGATCATTGTCTTCCACTTCAACTGATCAATTCCTCCAACCCGATGCATTAAGATTGATTCATATCTTGCAGAACCAGATCAGCCAACGATTTGTTTCAGGGCTGAGGGAGGATTTGACAAAGTATAATATGTCTTCAGAAGGGTCTTTACAATTTTCCAACCTGGAAAGGAAATCAGAAGGAAGAAACTTGCGCATCAATACTAATCATGGAAATCATCATAGCACCGCAGCATCCTTGACAGACCAGTGGCCCTCACCTTTTGAGACAGAAATTATTGATTGGAATTCAATGCCCATTCTATTGTCATCTAGCAATCCTGATAAGAATGATCATCTGCACTTTTATAGCGATAAGAAATCTCCATCTACCACATCCACAAATGCCTACAATGAAGGATCGGATATTCTAGGAAATACCATTCAATATCACCAGGACGACCTATTGGGATCAGTGACAAGGACTTTAGAGGCCGTGTCGCTGCCAACAACAAGGATAGATCTATAGGAAGACGAAAATAACTACCGGGTTAACTTGTTAACTTCAATGGAGGACAACACTGGTCCGGACACATAGCAAATGACAAATGAGTCTAATGAGTTTATAAATGTTCTATATTTTATTTTGGTTTCAATCGAGTCAGAATTGTTTCAAGTAGTGCATTTTCTTATAGCAATAGTCCATGTTACATAAGGCCCCAAAGTGACGAAGTTAGCTATTAGCCTCGTTCACATTATAAGCTATTTGAACAGCTTTCAGGTTGACAATAGGGTTTCTTTATAAGGAGATGGAGGGTTTATCGAAATAGCAGGGCATATTCATCAAAGTCTAACCCACAAATATTGTGCCAATTCTATTTTTAAACTACCATATACTTGTTTCATAGATTTCAATTGAGTGGCAGACGCGACACGACTATATATTTAATCTTATTCACTTCTCTATGTTAGTTCAACAAAAGAGAGAAGAAGTTTTTTAATAAAATCAATTATAAATTGATGATTATGATGTTACTTATATGTGGTGTCTGCATGAATTGCAAGTGTCTTTTGCATTACAGGTGTCAAGCAGCACAAATTCCAGTTTTTAGTAAGTTATGTGTGGGCTAGTGGGGGGATGATATGTGTCTACGTGGTGGGGCTATGTTTCTCATTCGTTGTCATGCTCATCATTCATGGCTGTGCTTATGGGGCAGCTACCATTTCACTAATCGATCCCACAGAGGTGTAGGTAGTAGTTAAAGGTGTTGTTCCAGATGCACTCTACGGAGGTAGTAGTTAAAGGTGTTGTTCCAGATCCATGCGCAGTTCTTCCAGCAACAATTTCTTCTATTGACCAAGATGCATGAGCAGCTAAAGGTGCAACACGAGAGCTAGTTGTTTCAGGTGCAAATACAATTCCTTAAGCGGAAGTACTGCAATAATAACAACTATAAGTCCTTCTCGTTCTATGGTTGAGTAGTTTCGTTCGGCTTTAATCCTGTCCTGTGAGATGTTGTAGCAACAGAGGCCACCAGCAGGAAGGAAGAATTGAGCACAGTGCGCTTTCCGTTAAGAGTGGTTTTTTCGCTTGAGTGTTTTGCGTTTTCAAATATGCTGATGTAGCAGGTTTACTGTCTCACTAATGCCTAGAATTTGGGCCGAACAAAACCGAAATTTGGCCCTACTCTAGCCCTGTGGTTGCCGGTGGTCTTTGACCGGCCCTCCATTATCCAAGTCTAAGTGACACTCTCACTTAGCTCCAAATTTGTTTGCGTGCTCTGAGTCTCAACTTCAATTGAAAATGTAGAAGCTATCAATTGAAATGTAGGCCGACAACAAGAAACGGTGCATGACCGAAAAGCCTATGCATAAAATTTATTTATTCTAACAAAACTGACAAACCCCAATGACATAGCTGAAGCAGAGATGAGGAAAAGACTTTGCCCGCTTCGATTAAAACTGTTGTCTTCCATGCCCAAATTTTGACGATGCTGAGAAGAAAAGGTCAGTGGTTGAGCAAAGAGTGTGGAGAATGGCGTCAATGTGAAAATTTTCAGAAATTTTGCGCTGACTTCATGTTTTTCCTCAAAGAATCTAGAAATTTATGGAAACGTATGACATCTTGTATTATAGATCGAGTATTTTGCATTTCACAAGGTTCTTTGAAGTCAGGTAGATGTGAAGTGATTTTTCAAAGAGTGGATAAATATCATGAGTCACATCATTTACAAACAAGAGGCAGAGAATATAAAAGAGTATGGAGAAGGATATGAATCATTCAGTGCTAAGCAGTGCCCCAATTCAAAGGGAATTGAGAGCCACTGTACAGTGAAAGCAAGCCGAAAGAGCTTCATTCCGAACCAGCTAGATCCAAATCAATAATGCCTAAAATTGGCTGTGCATTCAAAAGAGAAATCAGAGCAAAATACAGTTCGCTACTGTTAAAGGTCGAGCTACTACAATTTTTAACGGGTGAAGATAGAAAATATTTTGCAAGAGACACTGAAGAGGGTTTGCGACATGAGTGGGTGGTGTTACGTTGTTTTATGGAAGCTTAAACTATGAAGCCGAATTTGAGTTTGTTATATTTGGTCTGAAATTGTTTTTTTCATTCTCGTTTTAAAGTACTTAGCTAAGGTCTGGTATATCTTTCCATGAAACTTAGCAACGTAATAAAGGAGGACTAATGGATAAGAATAATTTCTCAGGCGATACTAGTAAAAAATAGATTAAATTTCTTTTAGAAAAAAGCTGAAACATATCTTTTTGATGCTAGTAAAAATAGATTAAATTTCTCTAAGAAAAAGACCGAAACGTATCTTTTGATAAGAGAATACAACTGCATCCACTGAAGTTCAGATCTATCAAAGAGACGATCAAACTAGGATGTATCGAAGGCACCATGTGATTTTATGTCTGAATTAAGTCTATTTTCTCGCAGATTTTGGTATTGCGTTCGTAGTTA
This sequence comes from Pinus taeda, assembly GCA_000404065.3. Taxonomy (NCBI): domain Eukaryota; kingdom Viridiplantae; phylum Streptophyta; class Pinopsida; order Pinales; family Pinaceae; genus Pinus; species Pinus taeda. The sequence continues at coordinate 76,274 of APFE030260957.1, read as the reverse complement.
ATTCTGAGCCTTTGTCGTAGCATTTCCAATAGTAGTTGAGGGAGCTTTATTCCCAGCATCATAAGTTAAAACTGGATTCCCAGCTTTATAAGACCAGGAGTTCCTGCATAAGAATTCCCAGTAGCACTAGCACAACAAGTGGTCCCAACACAATAAAAGTCTAAAAAGGCCTAGCAGGAGCACTACTCCCAGCAGTTAAATCAGCATTTTAACAAGTAGACTCGGGCCAAGAAGAATGACCAGGATGAAAATAAGCACCAGTGTAAGCAGTAGCGCCAACATCATTAGAAGAACCATCATAATTCCCAGCAGCATTGGAACCGGAATTATTCCTGGCTTCTTTAGTTCCCAGAGCCCCAGTTTCACTCGCTTTTCATTTCCAGGAGCAGAAGGAACAACATTACCAGGGCAATTTGAATCAGCCTCTTCTTTGAGGCAGCTTATGATCTCATTTTGCTGATTGCTTAGGTTCTATAAGTCTGCACTTTGATTGCTTTGCCCCTGTTCATCTTTCTCCCATGCTTTCTATTGGTCAACAACCAACCACAACTCTCTATAGTTCTTCACTACTCATACAGGCTTTACGGAGTTAACTCGAGGGAATCCTTTTTTCTCAATCAAGAATGCCTCAACTGCATAAATTCACAATCAACTTCCTCTTCCAGGCCTGGTGGAAGAGGGCAGCCATCAACATCCAGCATCTGGGAAGCAATCTTGTTATTGAATTGTCAAACTTCCACTTCATGCATCACCGGTCTTGTTGTCGAATTGTCAAAGCTGGCAGCTATTGCACCACATGGCAAGTTCAATGCACAAGTGCAACTAGAACATGTGAACTTGCTTACCACTATAGCATTTAATATCTGTTAAAATATCAAACTAATGCTAGCATTAGTTTCCATTATATTTTCATTACTTTCAAATTTCCAAAATAAATACACATAACATATGATTTTTGCCTCTCTACCTCGGGAAGAGGCCAAATAAGATGGCAAAATTATATGCCTCTAGAAACTTTGGTTTATTAAAATAGTAAAACTATATGACTCTAAGAACTTTGGTTTATAAGTGGCAGCGACTAATAACAAACAGGTAAACTAATGTCATAACATCGCAAACCGATTACTATAGTCCCCATTGCCAGATGGCAGGGACTAATAAAAATAAAAATATAGGATATTCAACAGCCTGATGTTATGAGCTCCAAAGAAGTAAGCAATATTTTCATAATAGTCGTAGGAGACAAACCTTAATCCACACGAGCGAATATGACAAACACTAAACTAGTGTAATGCTGAATAAAAAATTTAATTAAATAAGGGAAGTGGAAATAGAAAAGGAAGAAATGTTTCTTAAGTGAGAAAATCTTATGGCCATGTGTTCCAGCAATAGAGAGCCATACTAGTGTCAATGTACAAAACAATATGGAAAAAGACTGAAATTAAACTAGTGTAATGCTAAATAAAAAGTTTAATTAAATAAGGGAAGTGGAAATAGAAAAGGAACCATGGTTTGTTACCAGAGAAAAAACCAGAGAAAATCTTATGGCCATGAGTTTCAGCAATAGAGTGTCATACCAGTGTCAATGTACTCCATGAAATTGCAAACTAATTCGTAATTGCCCAAGCTTGGCAGGTTAGAGGCCACTAAGTGTGTCCATATAAATCCCACAACCGGTGGCTAATCCCACAACTAGTGGCTAACATAATCTCAGGGGTTGTAGCTATCAAACATGTGAGGGATGCATGTAGTTATAGGTAATCAAGGTAAAAATACATTATTTAAAAATTAATTTTTTAATATTTTAACCAGCAAAATGAAAAGGAAGCTTTGAATCAGTTTAAATCACAACCTTCCAAAGCTCATTTATACAAAGAATATTAGGATTAGGGTAAATCTCATCCATCTATTAAAAAACAATTAAAATTCCTCTTATCCCCTTCCACTCCCCAAATTGAAAAAACAATTAAATTTTTTCTGTTTGCCCCTAAGTTAAAAATATACATTAGACAAAATATTTATTTATTTATTGGTTTAAAGATTGTAGAGATGGGTGACAATTATACCAGGCTCAACCATAAAGCTTAACCTCTAAAGTGTAGAGAGAATTGAATTAGCCTACCTCTCAATACCAAAAGTGACCAATTCTAACTACGAGAACTACTTAAAGTTCAGTATTTTATTAAATTATTCACATGTCTACTATTTAGATCAATATAAATATGCACAAAAAATGTACAATATAAATTATAAAATTAATCTCTAAATATTTAAATTTTAAATTCTTCCTAAAAAAATACAAGCTAGTGAATTATTTATCATCATACCAAACCTTACTAATAAGAGGAAAAAAATAAAATAATGTGAATTTGAATTTTAGATTTTCCACATTGGATTTGTGAGGTTTCATTGGTCTCAATAGCTAAGGCCTTGTATCCCATTCTTATTTTATAAATATTTATTGGAATCAATTATTTTAAATTTATAAAAAAATACTAAACTTACAAGCATATTGTTACCATGTGAAGAAAATTACTCATACATTTATTTTAATTTTTGTAATTTTCCTCCCTATAATGTAAATTAAATCCAAAATTAGTTTAAAAAATTAATCCAAAAATTTAGGCCAATATAAATTTAACTCCTATCCCAATTCTCTAAAATTTATATTGGAACCTAATATTTGTCTTTGAGTTTTGAGCTTTTTGCTTTGAATCACATTCCAAATTATTTATTTACTATTGATATATATGGAAAAAGAAATGTTTTTTAGTTTTAATTTTGAAATTTCTTCACAATTGTTTTTTTAATTAATAATATTTTTTTCCTTTTTTCCGCTTCTTTTATGTCATCATATGCTTTTAAAATATATTTAATTTTTAACTATAATTTTTAGCATCAAAACAAGGGTCATCTAGTAAACCTATTACCACCTTTCAAAGAGTCAGATATGAAAAGTTAAGTTGTAGGTGAAAACCTAGATTTCATTTCATTATCTTATTTCGCATCTTGTAAAGGGACAATTTTGGTGAATTGATTTTTTTTCATGTTTCTAGATATCATGAAACACATACATCAATTCGTAATGAGTTGATGTCTTTCACAACAATAAAATAATAGAAATAAAAAAATAGAAGGAAAAATGGAGGACAACCATGTGTAATCCCTCTTAAAGGATGGATAGGTGAGCCATTCATAATAATTGCAAAAAAAAAGTTCTAGTAAAACTTGTTATGCCCAAGCTAAAACTATAATAAAAACCTAAGTGTATAAGAACTAGTGATATTAAAAACCATTTCATCTAATCAAAGGTTCTGGAAAGATATACTTCAATAATTATAACTTCTAAGTTGCTTTTTTTTCATTTGAACTCACACCTCCCTCTGCCACCACAAAGTTATGGATAGGTTTCTCAACAATATAATGAACCAAACTATTCTGTTGGACACCTAATCCTAAATGGGTTAGTGTGGAAGCTAAACAGACTAAGTAGTCCAAGAGACCTTGGGATGTGAATCCCAACGGTCACCAAATGTACTATAAATGTATATCAAATTGTTAATAAAAATGAAATGCATGCTTTATCTTTCATATTCTCTAGCGTTTACCATGTCTGTTTAACATGGTATCAGAGCCATGATGTCTGGCTTGTTTTCCCTAAGCAACTGATCTGAGTTGCCTTGAATAGTGCTGGCCTAGTCTTCTGTAACGCTCCATTAATTCTTCCATCCCTGCACTGTACCTGCTCTCTGCTCCATATTCCATTACCTGCTCCATACAGTACGCTGCCTCTGCCACACCTGCACTGCACCTCATTATTAAACATTGGCCTGGCATCTCAGAGTTGTTTTAATATGTAACGATGACCTGGCATCTCAGAGCTGTTTTAATATGTAACGTTGGCCTGGCATCTCAGAGCTGTTTTAATATGTAACGCTGGCCTGAATCTGAAAAAGTAACTCCTCTGATTCCCCGTGTTGTTATATACATACATTTTGATATCTATATTCGGTCCAAATTCCGAAAGAATAAATGGGAGAGAGTAAGTCAGAGAACAAGTTGCTCGCAGTGACCTCCATGAGGAATAAGGCGAGCTGCAGTGCTCATCAGTAATCATTGTGCCTCTCTCAGAGATGTCAAGCGCTCGTTAGCTTCTGTCATAATATACTCCCATACAGTTTTCACATGGCAACTTTTCCATTAAATTCTGGAAAATTACGGTCTTGCACGCTGATTGATAAAATCTGAAAAAATACTGCATCTGTCTATGGCAACTTGCATTACGCAACATGCAATTAGCCTTCACCTGTTTCGCATTTGGTGAACCTGATGTGAATTGCCCGCTTCATTATAATAAGCTCATAGTGCGACTAATATTATGTCATCTGTGTTTACTGGCCACCACTCAATTCTGAGAATCCCGTAATTCATACCTGTGTGAGTGGTAGGGAAAGAAGGGATTCCAAAGGTATTGAATTGTTGCGTGTATCAGAGCGGATGAACCAGAGATCGTTGATCAAAGGGCGTGTGCATATGGCTTCATTGGATCGTTGAAGAGGTTACGTGGTGTAACACACTGATGTGTTAAAGAAGGCATTAGGAATGTGGAGAAACAGTGGACTGTGAGAGAAGGCTTTCAACAGTGGAGCTGGTGGTTTTATTTGTGGAGAGAAAATTGTGTAAGGTCGGCAGTCATCTGAGGGCATTTGATCTATTGGTATGGTTTTCGCTTTGGATGCGAGAGGTGTCGAATTCGATTCTCGGACTGCCCCGTTCTGGACTTTTCTGTTTGATTGACATCAGGGACTTTATTGTCTATGTGGTTAGAAGCGCGAGTGATGAGCGGATTAGGGTTCATAAAGAGCGGTATGAAAATGTACGAAAAGTTTTATTATTGTTTTAATTTATGAAAACACGTGTTGAGATGGCTGAGTTGTAAGCTTCTGGTCCGAAAGGGCGTGGGTTCAAATCCCATTCTCAATATTCTGCTTTCCTACTTCTAACATTACCATTTAACATTCGTTTTCCTCTCAATCAGTGTTAGTGTCATTCTCATACACCCAGGCATGTCATGGTTTCAAATGTTGGTGTATATTTGCTTTAAACGGAAGCTTATGGTGTGGTGAGCATGGACTTGGAGACTATGGAAAACCTTTTTTTTTGGAGACTATGCAGGAACCAGGGTATTAAAGCAACTATGGTGCAGGAAGATCGAAACTTATCTCTGTCCTGAAGGAAGATGAATTATATGTCTGATCTGCAGGATATAAAAGCCAAAATTTATGTGCCAAAAGGGAGCCGAAATTGTCATTTAAGGAGGCTGTGGACAGAGTAGTTTATTTCCTGAACCAATAGAAATCAGTTGGATCACAATTCAGTCACCATGCAGAGATAAATTTATGACCAGAATTTGTGCTAATTCCCAGAAGCTGAGCTGGGCATTTTCTCTGCTATTGACTGTGAATAAGCAGGCCAGAGCTGAAGGAACCATTGTCAAGTTAGTGGTGCAGATTTCTATAGCAGAGTAAGAGGCTTGTCACTCTTGGCATACTTATTAGTCCATTGGTCACACGTCTCCAGGCTGATGTTATCTCTTTACTGCTTTGTATTTTTAAATATCAGATTGTGTTTGTGCATCATATCATGAACTAGATGAAATTTGGGTTTTGGTGCCATCATAAGTTTTTAAAGAATACACCTACAGTAGGCCATGTACCCACTTGTTATGAAAACTGAAACTCAATAAAGCTGTGTAATTCTTGTTTGAATATTGTGAAAATATTGTCAGTGGGTGAAATGTCTTAAGATGAAGATTTGATCAACATTATGAAGTGAATTTGAAGCAATTTTGAAGACATTTTTTGGCAATCATTCTAGGAGCAGTTTCTTGTATAGATTTTGGAGCAGTTTCTTGTAGAGATTTTGCATGATTTCCATAGCAGCCAGATGCTCTGAAGTTTGAAGTTGAGCACAGCACTCATCTTCACATTTATATATTTTTTTGCATTGGTCCTGCTCCATCAACCACTTTCGCGACATTGTTGCCACTTGACAAGCCCTTACAAGATCCTGTAGTAAGAGTGAAATATTATTTTTCTGTTGTTGTTGCCTCAGTTGTGTTTTTAAGTGACATTGAAGAAAAATGGCCAGACTTGAAGATGCATTAAAGTTATTGAATATCCTAATTCATTCCATTGTTGATGAGATGGTCAAAGTTAACAAAGAAACTCTCTTTGACATCCAAACCTCTCTGCAAACTGCACATGAGAATATTGAGTTTTTGCAGCTTGAGACAAAGCTGCAACAAGAAGAACTACAACAATGGAGTCATCATTCTGAACTTGTTTCTGTTCAAAAGATTGAAACAAACTCCCATAAACAACAAGTTAATAATGCCGCAGTTGTACATGCAGATGCAGAAGTTCAGTCTGCACTTCCCAAGCCCATCATCAGACCTTGGGAACAACTTGTCCACAACAAGCACAGAACCGGTCTTGGATATGACAAGGATTTGTCCTTTCATATTCCAGACTACGCCAAGCCCATTCAGTTTCAGAGTGCTGGATTCATTCATGACAGTTCACCTACTCCTTATGACAGTTCAGCTTCAACTGTTCTAGACTCTGCTCCTCTTCCACAACAACAACAACAACAAATCATGAAATGCCAACACTGTAATCGAGTTGGCCATCTGAAAGATCACTGTTTTGATCTTCATCCATGTAAGCACTGTCATAAAACCACCCATTCTTCACACAGATGTTTCAGCAACAAACGTCGTGCAAGAACAAAGATTCATCTAGGATGGATCACTTCTTGGCAATGGGCATCAATAGCCAAGAAGATATTCCAAACACATATTAGAACTTGTTCGAGAGTATTGAACAGTCTTGCAGTTGAGTTTTCTCCATCATCTCACCTTGTATCTGACAGGGGGGAAATGATGGTCATTTACAAGCTTCAAAGTCACATCAAGCGAGCCTGAGCCACAACCTACCACAACAGTTTCAGAGTTGTAGCCAAAGACAAAGATGCCTGAACATGCCTTCAGTTGGCGATCTGGGACACTTCCTCTAGCAGAAGACTTCATTTCTTGCCAGTTTTGGAAGAGTTCCGGGAACAAAATTGAGAACACTTCCTCTAGCCACCACTCAATTCTGAGAATCCCGTAATTCATACCTGTGTGAGTGGTAGGGAAAGAAGGGATTCCAAAGGTATTGAATTGTTGTGTGTATCAGAGCGGATGAACCAGAGATCACTGATCAAAGGGCGTGTGCATATGGCTTCATTGGATCGTTGAAGAGGTTACGTGGTGTAACACACTGATGTGTTAAAGAGGGCATTAGGAATGTGGAGAAACAGTGGACTGTGAGAGCAGGCTTTCAACAGTGGAGCTGGCGGTTTTATCTATGGAGAGAAAATTGTGGAAGGTCGGCAGTCATCTGAGGGCATTTGATCTATTGGTATGGTTTTCGCTTTGGATGCGAGAGGTTTCGAATTCGATTCTCGGACTGCCCCATTCTGGAATTTTCTGTTTGATTGACACCGGGGACTTTATTGTCTGCGTGGTTAGAAGCGCGAGTGATGGGCGGATTAGGGTTCATAAAGAGCGGTATGAAAATGTACGAAAAGTTTTATTATTGTTTTAATTTATGAAAACACGTGTTGAGATGGCTGAGTTGTAAGCTTCTGGTCCGAAAGGGCGTGGGTTCAAATCCCATTCTCAATATTCTACTTTCCTACTTTTGACATTACCATTTAACATTCGTTTTCCTCTCAATCAGTGTTAGTGTCATTCTCATACAGCCAGGCATGTCGTGGTTTCAAATGTTGGTGTATATTTGCTTTAGACGGAAGCTTATGGCGTGGTGAGCATGGACTTGGAGACTATGGAAAACCTTTTTTTTTGGAGACTATGCAGGAACCAGGGTATTAAAGCAACTATGGTGCAGGAAGATCGAAACTTATCTCTGTCCTGAAGGAAGATGAATTATATGTCTGATCTGCAGGATATAAAAGCCAAAATTTATGTGCCAAAAGGGAGCCGAAATTGTCATTTAAGGAGGCTATGGACAGAGTAGTTTATTTCCTGAACCAATAGAAATCAGTTGGATCACAATTCAGTCACCATGCAGAGATAAATTTATGACCAGAATTTGTGCTAATTCCCAGAAGTTGAGCTGGGCATTTTCTCTGCTATTGACTGTGAATAAGCAGGCCAGAGCTGAAGGAACCATTGTCAAGTTAGTGGTGCAGATTTCTGTAGTAGAGTAAGAGGCTTGTCACTCTTGGCATACTTATTAGTCCATTGGTCACACGTCTCCAGGCTGATGTTATGTCTTTACTGCTTTGTATTTTTAAATATCGGATTGTGTTTGTGCATCATATCATGAACTAGATGAAAGTTGGGTTTTGGTGCCATCATAAGCTTTTAAAGAATACACCTACAGCAGGCCATGTACCCACTTGTTATGAAAACTGAAACTCAATAAAGCTGTGTAATTCTTGTTTGAATATTGTGAAAATATTGCCAGTGGGTGAAATGTCTTAAGATAAAGATTTGATCAGCATTATGAAGTGAATTTGAAGCAATTTTGAAGACATTTTTTGGCAGTCATTCTAGGAGCAGTTTCTTGTAGAGATTTTGCATGATTTCCATAGCAGCCAGATGCTCTGAAGTTTGAAGTTGAGGACAGCACTCATCTTCACATTTATATATTTTTTTGCATTGGTCCTGCTCCATCAACCACTTTTGCGACATTGTTGCCACTTGACAAGCCCTTACAAGATCTTGTAGTAAGAGTGCAATATTATTTTTCTATTACTGTTGCCTCAGTTGTGTTTTTTAAATGACATTGAAGAAAAATGGCCAGACTTGAAGATGCATTAAAGTTATTGAATATCCTAATTCATTCCACTGTTGATGAGATGGTCAAAGTTAACAAAGAAACTCTCTTTGACATCCAAACCTCTCTGCAAATTGCACATGAGAATATTGAGTTTTTGCAGCTTGAGACAAAGCTGCAGCAAGAAGAACTATAGCAATGGAGTCATCTTTCTGAACCTGTTTCTGTTCAGAAGATTGAAACAGACTCCCATAAACAGCAAGTCAATAATGTTCCTGTTCATTCAAATAAAGCAACAGTTGTACATGCAGATGCAGAAACTAAGTCTGCACTTCCCAAGCCCATCATCAGACCTTGGGAACA
>APFE030260957.1:29381-53023 GCA_000404065.3 Pinus taeda | reverse complement strand
TAATATAATAAAGTATATATTATCTTACAATGAAATTTATATAATTAAAAGGAAAGCATTTTTTATAAAAAAATATATTGTCTGCTAACACTTCTACACTTATGAACAAAGACAAATGATAAGTCATTGCTACTAACGTTTCCGTTACGTTTATGGAGAAAGTCAAATGCTGAGTAAGTCGTTCAGAGAAATGATGAGTGATTGTTGCTCACATTTCCTCTACGTTTATGGAGAAAGTCAGATGGCTGAGTCCGTCGTTCAGTTCACATCATAAATTGAATCCTGCAAAATTCAATTAAACTTATCCATATGAGGTTTAACCACAATTTGCTACCACCGCATTTATGAAAAAAATTCCAACTATAACTTCTGGTGGTTGAACAAACTTCCAAGTATCATTTCGGGTTGTTATGTTCAATATGAATGTATCAAAATTGTAAATTTGCCCCCAACTTCCCAGTATAATTTCTCGTTGTTATATATATATATATATATATATTAAATTTCAAAAAATAATATCAAATCATCTGAATGATCCAATTCCATGATACATAAAATGTGAAACGCAAAAATATAAAACAATTAGAAATCCTGAAAAAATAATATCAACTCATCCCATTCAATCATAGATTGAAAATGCATTACCTACATTAGTAATTCAAACGAAAAGTTAAGGTTATGGTTGCGCTAACATTTATTGGATTATATAAATAGCAAAATCATTTTTAATCATTGGTTAATAGAATTGGATATAGCCTTTTTTTTTAAATGTATTCAGATAATTATACAACTGGTCCTTAGTCGCATATAGATCCATTTCAATAAACATTAAGATAAACGCATGTGCTAACTGAACCAATAGGCACTCCAGTACCTTTACAAAGTTTTCGTATCAAAACAATTGCCCATAAAGCTACACAATTTCACTTCGATTTGTACACTGTTTTTTATATTTTTTTAAATAGTAAACCATCATTGCTGATATCATTTCTCATCTCATAAGAAATAAAGCACCTATTTAACAGCTCCACTGCCAAAGTTTAGAATAATAAAGGTGGGCGTCTGGGAAAATTATATTATAAATTTAAAAAATAAAATATGATGAACACGGCACGCCGTCGAGCAGAAATCAACAACTGGCTCACACCAAAAAAAACTAAAACCTAAAAATTTTGCTAAAAAGTTAAATAACTATAGGTAAAGGATTTGTCTATAATGCGACTTTTTGGAGATTCCGGGTATCCGGCGGAAGAAATGAGGTTAAATCTTGATTTTTAGCAGTTAAAATGGCTTTTTTAACTGCATATCTGGATTCAGCGCCCTGGAAAACCCCTGGGAGCCATTGATTGTGCAGAAACTAGCTATCAAACTTGGGAATCCAATGAATTGCTGCCGGATTTTGACCGGAAAAATCTGCCAAAAAGACTTTAAAAAGTCGCGTTATAGACTACTGCATATGTAAATCCATGTTATTTCATGATTTTGGATGTGCAGCGGATGTGCAGGGACTTTTAATAGTACTAAACCCATTTCGGCTATTAAAAAATAAAATTAAACATTCTTAGAGCCAACTTTCTTTACCGGCAATTTTACCGCTCAGTGGATGACGCCAAAATCCATTAAGTAAAGAGGAAAATGACAAGTATCGTCCATTCGTCAGTTCAACGTTTGGAGAATTTTTGTACAAACTTTCCGTGCGTAAGAAAACACGAAGATTATATTATTTCTGGATTCGGCTTTTGGAAAGCTTGTGTCAGTTTAATTGGAGAATCATTTTACGTAAGATGTACGTCGGGGAGCTTCCATTTGTCTTCCAAAAAACAGAGTGAATAGACAAAATACACTTTAACTTAAGCAGCTTTGCATATTTTTGGGTGGGAGAATATCAAAATGTAACCGACCATTAGTCTGGTCAACATCTTAATCTACCGAATTAGTTTGAAGTTGGGCTTTTTAAAATACCTGTTTTTTATCTTATTTGTTTTTATTATAAAATATAACAAACACATTATATTAGCTATATTGAGATTAATCAGATGAACTTTGTGCTCCTGGCCCTTATTTGATATTCCGAAAGTCTTTTCCTTTGATTCATATTTCTCCAGTATTATTTTCATTTTATAGGTTGTGAGAATACCATATAGCTATCTATTTTGAGATCTTTCAAGTTGACCATTTTCTATAGGATTCAAATTTTGGGATTAAATCTGGTAGGTAGAGATATCAATATTTTTTGAACAATAATTTTTCAATGGCTTCCTCACAAAGTCCTCTAATGATATTAACTACTTCAACAACTCTCTCTAAGTACTCAACAATGTTTTCATTCTTAGACATCTTCAAGTTTTCAAACCTCATTGTTAAGGTTTGAAGTTCTTCTTGCTTCACTTTGTCATCTCCTTGATGACACTAGTTAAGCTTCTCCCACATTTCATAAGCCTATAATATGACTTTCAGAAGTTCACACTCACTAAGACGAGCCAGAATGGCATGCTTGGATTTACCATTTCTTAGATACAATTTTATGCCATTTGTGGGAGGTGTGTCAGCGACATTGTAATTTACTAGTAGAGAGGTCCAAACATTTTCCAAAAGGCATAATTGGCTCCATCGAGAACAGGTAGCTTACACAAGTAAACTTCTTGACTCTCTTTGCTATTCATAATTCCTCAAGGATAACTTGGCTCTCATACCAATTGTTGGAATATGGAATTGTTGAGAGGTGGGAGGGGTGAATAAGTAATTTAAGAAAGTGTTACTTTTTGTTTATGATTATACTTTCTTACAGGAGAGAATTCATTCATGAAGCAATAAATTACTAAAATTTTAGATACACATACTCAAAAAATAATCTCATGTAAAGCATACATTTGACAATATTTTTTCAAGTGGAAACCCGAAAACACCACAAATTTCTTGCTTGTTTTATGATGTAATTTAAGCACCAACTTAATTACATCTCTTTGTTTGTAAGAATCCACTCACTCGAGGAACCAACCCATTTTGTTTAAGTAAACACCAACTTGCGAAGAGGCACCAACCCATTTTGTTTTAGCAAACACCAACTTGCCAAGAGGCACCAACCCCTTAAGTATTTAGGCACCAACCTATCACCACCACCTTTACTTTTTCATATAATTTCCAAACTCCAAATAGAGGCAAATAATATTACAAGTAGAATGCCATCTAATGGTTGTTTGCAGATACAATTTGTACACTTTTCTTTCTAACACTCGTGGCAGTGTTGCTTTCTCTCACTCTAGGCTCTCTACTCTTTTCAACACAACACTACCCTTGCAACACTCTTCACCAATTTCTTAGCCAAAAACTCTAATCTAACTTACTCTTACATCTCCTCACTCTCCACATTAGCGCAATGGAGATTCAAAATTTTGTTCTTGTGCTTGTCTCGGCGCTCGATGTACTCACTGTCATCATCAAATTAGCCCAAATGTGTATTACGAGCATGGATTCCCATCGTTTTGTTGAAACAAAATTCCTCATTCAAGATCACAAGAATGCACAATGATTAATTCTTTGTCTCCTTCCAGGCACTCCATGTTGTTTACTAAATCCGATCTCTCCTTACATATTTTACAAAGGCTTGCCATGATCATTTATGGCTGGCATTAAATCTCAGTTCTCCTTACACATTTAGGGAAGCTCCTCGTGATCATTTATGGCTTGCATCATCTTAGCTAGACATTCTCATGGCACCTTTGTTCTTCATTTATCTTTACAATGCATGCATGGGAGCTCTTCAACCATCAACCTTACTCAATTTCATTCAAATAAACAACTTTTGATTCATACATCTTTAATACACCTTTTTACTCTTGTTATATCCTCAAATTTTCACTATAGAACATTATCTAATATTTTCCATATCGGTGCTTTTACGTATAAAAGTTATACAAAAAAACTAACTCCCCTTATATATAAGCCCCTCTTTGTGTTTTTCTCTATAGAATTGAGGGTTGTGATAGAGGGCTCATACTTAAAGTGCTAAGTCTTATAGACCCTAGAAGACTGCTATATTTGCTTTGTTGGCCCCTTACACATTTGTTTCATAAAAAGAGCACTTTACACCCCATGAGGCCATTTATATGAGAATTCTTTGTGTTGCAACTAAGCAAGCATGAGGCCACCAAGAATCATGGATCATCCATTGAAGAAGTGATGTCATCACATGCCATGTGCCATTTTTCGAAGAGTGAGACTTGTTACCTGGATATAGCCCATTAGGCTATCGAAAACCCCGAAACATCCTCCCACTTGTGTATCGTGATATCATGCTGACATCAATACCCACCTTGCATTATCGAAACCAATCAAATGTTTCCATGTGTCTTCATCGAACTTTCTCTAATGTTGCCATATGTCCTTATCGAAACTAGCCACACACCTCCAACCACACACCTCCAGGTCTTCTTTTGGAGGAGAGAGAAAAATGCCCGTCATGCTTAGTTTTGCACTGAATTCCTTTGTAAAAATGTTGTTGGCTCTCTTAGCGATTTAACACTCTAGGCCTCAATAGTGGCATCACTTTTGAAATGTTGAATGTAACCTCTCATCATTGATTACGCTTTGTTGGGATCTCCTATATGTGATATCCCAAATCACTAATAGGTGGTTCACTTCAGTGGTGCACTCAACCTTGAATCCCCCGATCACCGATTCTAGGGACCTCCAATCTCCAGTATCCTTCTCTGCATGAGGCTTGAATCAGGCTAAACTCTAGCAAGCCATATCTTCAGAACCACAAGTCCATTTATAGACTTTAGCATATCTTTAGGGAGTTCTTCAAAAGCACTTTTCAGTGAGTGGAGTCTAATTAGTTACAAAGTCTAATGCCTCAAAATATGGCTCTAAAGTGTCTATATAACATATATTTAGAACCACCAAGGCTTGAAGCCCCATTGTCACATTGAGCCTTGTTTAACATCAATGCCAACACTTGTTAAGCCTTGTTTGACATCAATGCCAACACTTGCACAGGGAGCCACCTTCATACCATCAAATGTCCAACATGTTCTAGACTTCAAATATGAAGCAAATCAATAAAAGAGGTGTGGTTAGTCTCTTTTCAAAGCTTATGAAACTCTTCTAACTTAAATAACTCGAGACAGTAAGAAAAACAAATATGGAGCAAATCAATGTACCGATTACCTCAATTCCTTTAATTTTGTAGGGGGTTCATCTCAAGGCTCGCGTTCCTATGACTTCAATGCTAGGCACAACTTCAAATTGTTGGCCACTGTAACAAATTTCTTACAATGCATCAACAATGGATCTTAAACAACAACGAACAGAAGAAAAGATTTGTTCAACTTTCTTAGTCAACAAAGAAAGCCATCGACGTAACAAAATGCTGGCAAAAAATTCTTTGAGGTGTGAACCTACTTCTCCTTTGAATACATGAGTATGAAGAAGGAACTCGTTGATATTCAAAAATTCTCTTTAGTCTTCAAGCCCCAAAGATAATATAACAAACATTCTCCAAACCCACACATTGCCTTACTTTGGATTGAATCTAAGAAAGGATGAATCACATGAACAGAAATGCAATAAAACTAGTGGTGCATTATTCAACATAGCACATCACCACACTGCTATGATACAACTGTAAAGCACACACAAACCCCAAACCAAATAAAATCTATATTAAACGATCTCAATCAATTATGTACAATATGTGATATTAATAAATACACTAAATAGTTGAATTAGTTTCTAGATCTTCTTGTACTCTAATAACTACTCAAACTAAGACAATCTTTAACCCTCAAGATTAGCTCTCTAAGAGTTTCAGTGCACAAAAACTCTACTTGCAACTAAAATACCTTACTTTTACATCTTCATTTTCTCTTTCTCTAAAGTAAATTTTTTCCCTTTAATCTTCAAAACGTTTTATTCTTCCCTTTGGCTCTCTATTATATAACCATAACCTTCAATGATATAATAAGAGTTTATAATTTGTTATTTTCATTTCATATCCTATCATTCTTATTATTTTTTTCTATAAATCAATGAATTATCATTTCATAATACTTTTTAGATTTTTTTTGAACTAGATAAAAATTAATTTATTAAAATATACATCCAATTACTTTCACACTTATTAGTTATCATTTCATAATACTTTTTAGATTTTCTTTGAATTATATTAAAATTATTTTATTAAAATATACATCTAATTACTTCCACACTTATTTTATTTTATTTTAGTTTAGTTTAAAAAAACCATCGCCCTAGCCCCAAGGGATAGTTCAAATGGTCGAGTTTTAGTTCAAATGGTCGAGTTCACGTTGCTAAGTACCTTGCCAATACCTTCGGGGTTAGGCTTGCTGAGAAAAGCCGACACATAGATCCCTTCGAGTGAAACTACCAAAATATGTTATAGATGTAGTGGTTACTAAGTGACCGTGAACCACAGTTTAAAAAAAAGCATCCTCCTTTATCCCTTCAATATTTAAGTTGAAATAAGTGAGATGTATTTTTTTTTTTTTTTTTGGGTCCAAGTCCCCTCCTAACCATATATCGAATAAGATTTCTCGATTCAGCTTTTGCAAAGCTTGTGTCAATTTAATTGGAGAATCTCTTACGTAAAATGTACTTCGAGGAGCTTCCATTCGTCTTCCAACTTTAAAGTGAATAAACAAAATACAGTTTTTAGGCACGGGGTGAATAGCACGATAATATACTTAATGTTATTTGACCCTTAATTTCGTGGATTTCATCCAACGAATTAAAAAAAAAATACACTTTAACTTAAACAGCTCTGAATATTTCTGGGCGAGAATATATCAAAATGTAACCCACCATTAGTCTGGTCAACCTATCCTAATGTAACGAATTAGTTTGACGATGCGTTCTTAAAAAACTTGTTTTTTATCTCATTTTTTTTATGAACTTTTTGCTACTTGCCCTCATTGGAATATTTCTTTTGATTCAGATTTACCGTGAGAGTACCAAGTAGCTGATCCATTTTGATATTTTTTTTAAGGTAGACCATTTCTTTTAGTTCTCAAATTTTAAGATTAAATATTTTTTGAGCAATAAATTTTTTAATGGCTTCCTGACAAAGTCCTCTAATCATATTAATTATTTCATCAACAATGCTTTCATTTTTAGACATCTTTAAGTTTTCAAACCTTATTCTCAAGGTTTGAAGTTTTGCTTGCTTCACTTTGTAAGATTCTCCCACATTTCATAAACATATATAGAATATTTAAGTAAAAATGATATCATATAACAATAACCTTTCAATGATATAATAAGATTTTATAATTTTCTTAGTTTAGCTTAATATCCTATCATTCTTATTATTTTTTTCCATAAGCCAATTAATTATCATTTTCATATTGCTTTTTGGATTTGGTTTGAATGGTATTAAAATTAATTTATTAAGATATGCATCCAATTACTTCCACACTTATTTTATTTTAGTTAAAAAACCATCATTCTTTATCCCTTCAATATTTAAGTTGAAATGGGTGGGATGCTTTTTTTCTTTTGTGTGTTGGATCCACCTCAAATAAGATTTTGGTCAAAGTCCCTTCCAAACGATACATAAAGAAGATTCTAATCTAAGAAACTAATTGATTAAAAAATAATCTAGATGGTTTGCAACTCTCACTTCCCTTATTGTATTTTTCCTCATAGTTCAAGTTACTTTAATAAGTTCTATTTTGATAAGTTTTACTATTTCAATCTTTTTTATAGAAAAAACTCATATGTTTTCTATCCGAAGGATGAGTTCCCAATCCTCTTAAATCCTTAGAATAAATTTCAAATTTCCTAGTCCCTTTTCTTAGTATTTTATCCTAAAATATCAACCAAAATAAATTATGATCAATCTAAAAAATTTCATAAGTATTCCTTAACTTCCTCCATTTATTATTAATTCTAGCACCAAAAAATAAATAAAATTCTTATAAATCTTAATTAATCTTTAATTCGAGCTTACTTTGAGGAATTGATTATTCCTCTATAATTTAGGGTGGAACGTCATTTTGAATTATTATTAGAGCATTTTTTGAATTGGCCCCATCAATAAATATAACTAAGATCTCTTTAATCATATTTATTAAAAATAAAAATTTATTTTCAATTTTATTTCTACATAAAAACAAAAAATTATAAATATAAATAATGTTTATGTTTGTTTATTTGACAAGTAATAATAATGAAAAATATAAGAAAATTAATGCTGTCCACAAACAAAAATGAAAATAACCATCTATATAAAAAAAAAAAATACAATTATCTCATGCTTTTAGATAAAAAAAAATGCAATACAATTATCATATGCCTTTAATAGTTATTTTATCATATATGTTGGATTTGAATGGATCATAAATTTACCTTCAACAAATTATTTTACCACATTAAAATTCCAAATTAGGTAAAATTTCAAACATCTTTACTCTTTACTAAAGCCACTACCAATTCTTAAATCAAAGTACAAAGGTTAATTCAATAGAAAGAATCAAAATCTTTATATAAAATATTTTAATTAATTATTTGTAAAATAAATCTGTAAAAGGAAAAACCAGTATCCTTAGATATATTAAAATCTATATACAAATAAATATTTCCACCTCAAAATTGTAATATTAAAAAATATTTATTTAATGTATCTTATAAATTTTGTTATCATGCCACATATCTAATATCAATCTGAAAAATTAATATTCATATTAATTTATTATTAAATATAATATTAATATAATATTATATATTAATATTATTCAACTTAATAATTTTTAATTAATACAATATTAAATTTAATATAATATTAATTTGTTTATGTTATAGTGATATATATTAACTCTAGATATAAATGGCATGCAAGAACAAAGACATAGAGTGATAGAGGTGGAGAGATAGAGGGAGTGAGAGAAAGGAGGAAAGAAGGAGGGATAGAGAGATGGGGTTGGAAGGAGAAAAAGTGAGTGAAAAAGAAAGACACACCGAGAGAAAAGTGGAGAGAGAGATGGAGGATCAAGAAAGAGATGGAGAGAGAATGTTTATGCTTTGGGGTGAGATAGAGAGACAAAGAATGATAGATGGAGAGAAGGGGGGAGGAGAGAAGGACAGAGGGAAGGAGATAGTGAAAGAGTTGAGAGAGAGAGAGAGAGAGAGAGAGAGAGAGAGTTGAAGGGGGTAGATAGAGAAAGGTGGGAGAGAGATGGAGAGGAGGGGGAGAGACAGAGAGAGAGGAAGGTAAGAAGAAAGACACATAGCGAGAAAGGTGGAGGGAGTGAGAGGGAGTGATAACATAGATTACGAGAGAGGAGACATGAGGGAAGAGACATAGAAGCATGGAGAGAGAGAGAGAGAGAGAAGGGAAAGAGAGAGAGTGAGGGAGAGGAAGAGGGAGAGAGAGATAGATAGATATGGAGAAAGAGCGTCTATGTTTTGGGAGTGATATATAAAGAAGAAAGCTATACAGAGGGAGATAGAGATATATATGAAAGGTAAAGAGATAAGAGAGAGATAGAGAGAGGGAAAGATAGATAAATATGGAGAGAGAGAGCATATGTGTTTGGGGGGGTGAGATAGAGTGACAAAGAAGGAGACATGGAGAGAGATATAGATATAGATGGAGGGGTATAGAGGAAAAAATATTCCGTGCAGTAGATCCATTCATTTCACTGTAGATGGTGGTTTCTAATCCTATTTGATTGATTGCACTAAAGAAGATCATCTAAATTAGAGAGGAGAGAAGAAATCAAGAGAGAGAGAGGAGAGGAGTGAAAGAGGGAGAGGGAGAAAAAAATATGGAGGGAGGGAGCGAAGAAGAGAGAAAAGGAGAGAGAGAGGGAGAAAATGACAAGGTTAGATGAAAAAGAGAAATAGAGAGACTGATGGGTCGGGTTGCCCCGCGAAGAGATAGAAATAAAGGAGGAGAGAGGGAGGGAGGGAGGGAGAGGAGAGATGGAGGAACAAAGAGATGGAGTTGGATGGGGAGAGGGGGATGGAACAAGAAATACATAGAGAGAGAGAAGTGGAAAGAGAGATAGAGGGAGTTCCAAGGGAGAGATGTACAGAGTGTATGTATGTTTGGGGGTGAGAAAGAGGTAGTTCCAAGGGAGAGATGTACAGAGTGCGTGTATGTTTGGGGGCGAGATAGAAATACAAAGGAGGAGAGATAGAGGGAGATATAGATATAGATGTAGGGGGGAATGAAGGACAAAGACTTCTTCCACTAGATACATTGATTTTAACATACTTGGCGATTTCTATTACTATTTGATTGCTTTGAGTAGATGCATTGATTTTAGTGTAGATGTTGATTTTTAATGATTTTTGATTGTTTACACTAGATTCATTGGTTTTAGTTCAGATGTTGATTTCCAATCCTACTTGATTCATTCCACTAGATGCATTGATTTGAGTGTATATGTTTTATAATTCTAGTTGATCGTTTGCACTAGATGCATTGATTTTAGAGTATATGGTTAGTTATAATCCTATTTGTTTTCTTGCGGGATGCATTGCCTTGGAATCTCCACCACAACTAGGGAAATCGAATTCTCTATATGCTAACTAGTTTTGGCTCATTGATTAGTTACCTCAATGATCATTGAGTTAGACTCTTCTCTAACCTTCTAGTGGTTCTTCCAACATTTAGAACTAGTTTAACTAAAACCAACTTGAAATAAGTGACCATTGCTACAAATTAGCAATCACACATGCTTAACTTAACTCCAACTCCTCTAACTCGAATTTATGGAGCTAACTCCGTGACAAGAATTATGTCACACAAGTTGTGTGCATCCAAGTTGTCTCCTAATCTAGAAATTCCAATGAAAAATCAAATTGATACTTTATTGCTGCACTTTTCAATAAACTATCTAATCTTTCACTAGTAAAATTTATAATTAGTCTGGTATGTTATAATAAATTAATATGCATTATGTGAAGGAGCTCTTCTCACTTCTTTGTAATATCTTATAAAATGGTTTTGAAAAAACAAATCCTGGCTAACATAATAAAGTATATATTATCTTATAATGAAATTTATATAATTAAAAGGAAAGCATTTTTTATAAAAAATATATTGTCCGCTAACACTTCTACATTTATAAACAAAGACAAATGATAAGTCATTGCTACTAACGTTTCCGTTACGTATATGGAGAAAGTCAAATGCTAAGTAAGTCGTTCAGAGAAATGATGAGTCATTGTTGCTCACATTTCCTCTACGTTTATGGAGAAAGTCAGATGCTGAGTCCGTCGTTCAGTTCACATCATAAATTGAAGAAGCAGCATTTACTTCAGTAATCCTGCAAAATTCAATTAAACTTATCAATGTGAGGTTTAATCAAAATTTGCTACCACTGCATTTATGAAAAAAATTCCAACTATAAGTTCTGGTGGTTAAACCAACTTCCAAGTATAATTTCGGGCTGTTATGGTCAATATGAATGTATCAAAATTGTAAATTTGCCCCCAACTTCCCAGTAGAATGTCTGGTTGTTAAGATATATAGATATATATATATATATATATATATTATTATAGTTAAATTTCAAAAAATAATATCAAATCATCTGAATGATCCAATTCCATGATACATAAAATGTGAAAAGCAAAAATATAAAACAATTAGAAATCCTGAAAAAATAATATCTACTCATCCCATTCAATCATAGATGGAAAAAGCATTAGCTACATTAGTAATTCAAACGAAAAGTTAAGTTTATAGTTGGGTTAACATTTATTGGATTATATAAATAGCAAAATCATTTTTAATCATTGGTTCTACCATCTTAACATAGAATTGGGTAAAGACTTTTTTTTAGTATTCAGATAATTATACAACTGGTCCTTACTCGCATATAGATCCATTTCAATAATCGCCAATAAAACTACACCATGGAAGCATAAATTTCACTTCGATTTGTACATTTTTTTTTATATTTTTTTAAAGAGTAAACCATCATTGCTGATATCATTTTTCATCTCATAACAAATAAAGCACCTATTTAACACGTCCACTGCCAATGTTTAGAATAATAAATTTAAAAAATAAAATGTGATGAACACGGCACGCCGTCGAGCTGAAATCAAGTAACTGGCTCTCACAAAAAAAACCAAAACCTAAAAATTTTGCTAAAACGTTAAATAACAATATGTAAATCCAGGTTATTTCATGATTCTGGATGTGCAGGGATTTTTAATAGGACTAAACCCATTTCGGCTATTAAAAAATAAAATTAAACATTCTTATAGCCAATTTCTTTATTTTTAATAAATTTGCAAAATTCCCACCATTTCTGAGGGTCCGGGCAATTTTACCGCTCAATGGATGACGCCAAAATCCATTAAGTAAAGAGGAAAATGACAAGTATCGTCGATTCGTCAGTTCAAAGATTATATTATTTCTGGATTCTGTTAGGAGCTTCCATTTGTCTTCAAACTTTAAAGTGAATAGACAAAATACACTTTAACTTACGCAGCTTTGAATATTTTTGGGTGGGAGAATATCAAAATGTAACCGACCATTAATCTGGTCAACATCTTAATTTAACGAATTAGTTTGAAGAGTGACATAATATCAAAATGTAACTGACAATTAGTCTGGTCAACATCTTAATGTAACGAATTAGGTCAACATCTTAATGTAACGAATTAGTTTGAAGATAGGTTTTTAAAATACTTGTTATTTATCGTATTTGTTTTAAGTATAAAATATAACTAACACATTACATTGGTTACATTTAGCCTTATCAGATTCACTGTGAGAGCAGTGGATGAACTATGTACTCATTGTCTTTATTGCATATTTCGAAAGTCTTTTCCTTTGATTCAGATTTCTCCATTACTACTTTCATTTTATAGGTTGTGAGAGTACCATGTAACTGATCCATATTGAGATCTTTCAAGTTGACCATTTTCTTAAGACTCAAATTTTGGGTTAAATCTCATAGGTAGAGATATCAATACTTTTTGAACAATAAATTTTATCATATTAACTACTTTATCAACTCCTTCTAAGTATTCAACAATGGTTTCATTCTTAGACATCTTCAAGCTTTCAACCTCATTTTTGAGGTTTGAAGTTTTGCTTACTTCACTTTGTCATCTCCTTTATGACACTAGTTAAGCTTCTCCCACATTTCATAAGCCTATTGCATGACTTTCAAAAGTTTACAGTCACTAAGACAAGCAAGAATGGCATGCTTGGATTTACCATTTCTTAGATATAGTTTTATGCCATCCTCATTTGTGGGAGGCGTGTCGGGGACATTGTAAATTACTATTAGGGAGGTCCAAACATCTACCCCCATGGACATGAGATATGCCTCCATTATTCCTTTCCAAAAGGCATAATTGGCTCCATCAAGAAGAGGTAGCTTACTCAAGTAAACTTCTTGACTCTCTTGCCTATTTATAATTCCTCAAGGATAACTTGGCTCTCATACCAATTGTTGGCACAAGGAATTGTTGAGAGAGGGGAGTGGTGAATAAGTAATTTAAGAAAGTGTTACTTTTCTTTTATGATTATGCTTTCTTATAGCAGATAATTCATTCATGAAGCAATAAATTACTAAACTTTTATCCATAAGCAATAAATTACTCGACTTCCCCCACATAAACCCTCAATTCACCCAGCATCAATAGCCAGCCTGTTAGTGAAAGGTTCTGCCGTAAGTGTTTTAACAAAAACAATATGGATGCGCGTACTTGTAGATGCGCAGCGGCCAACCAAGATCTCCGCAATGCGCAGAATATGTATGTAACTCGAGCTTCAACGAGAAGCAAATGCAAAATCGCTGAGTTGGAGGCTAAAGTTAAACAAGAAGAAGCAAGTAAGCAGGAGGGAGTAGCAACGGATGAAGTTGATTGGCTGAGTGACCCGGGCACACCAAGCAAAAGAGCAACTCAATTTACTCGCACTAAGGCGGAAAGCTGGAGGATAAAGACTCTCCTCGCGAAAGCCTTGGAGATGAAGGAAGTTGGTAAGCAGCGAGAAAGAGGACCCTACCCCGAATATTCAACTTGGTAATCCTACCGCCAGCCATGAATCCTTGGATCGAAGAATCTCGGCTGTTCAGGAAGGGGTGGAGGTGGTCAACAAGAAAGTAACTCTGCTCATCAGGTTGCTCAAGCAAACTCTAAGCCCAGACGCCTTGGTGCAGGAGCAAAAGGTGAAGGAGGCCCAAAACTTCCAGTCCATGCAGGAGCTGCAAGACAAGGTTGACAAACATATTCTCGATGTGGATATGGACATTGCTAGCAGGATGGGTGGTGTCCCGCGCCCGGGTGGGCTCCCTTAGTCCCTGGTTTCTCGTGGTTCAGTTTTTTTGCTTCGGCTTCTAGCCCGTCCTTCTGGTCTGTCCCGTGTCTCTCTGCGTTGTGTGTCAAATTTGGACCTATGTTTAGTCTATATGTCTAGTCCTGACACGTGTTTCAGGTCAAACATCCATTTCTGACAATTTTATATCTCTGCTCTTAAACTGGCTGCCCTGCGTGGTGAGCAATCTAGTTTTGATAAGCCCGCTTGGTGGTCTCTTTTGTTTCTGGTAGCTCAATCCCTGTGCTCAGCAAGGCTGTAATGGAACTCTCAAGTTTCTGTCTGCCTATGTAGACTCTCTGTAAATTATTTTCCTTTTTTTAATACATATACATCTGACTTACAAAAAAAAAGATAATGTGTTTTCAAGTGGAAACCCGAAAACACCACAAATTTCTTGTTTGTTTTATGATGTAATTTAAGAACCAACTTAATTACGTCTCTTTGTTTGTAAGAACCAAATCACTGGAGGCACCAACCCATTTTGTTTTAGAAAACACCAACTTGCCAAGGGGCACGAACCCCTTAAGTATTTAGGCACCAACTTGTCACTACCACCTTTACTTTTTCATACAATTTCCAAACTGTAAATAGAGGCATATAATATTACAAGTAGAATAACATCTAATGGTTGTTTGGAGATATAATTTCTATAGAATATGAAATGAATTATTTCGAGCCAACTTGTAATCCAACAATACTATGAGGAAAAATACATATAAAAAAAATAAAACATATAAAGCACATTTAATGTCTGACCTGCTGCAAATGTCATATATTTTAATTGAACCATTAACTACATTCTTATATAGTAAAATTATTACTAAAATGTTTATCAATCAAATCTGAAATAAATCTACTTGCATTACAGCTAATTTCCAACACTACTACATCTAATTTCCAGCAATGACTACCCTAACAATTCGTTGTCTTAATTTTGCAAAGAACACAAAATCTGTCGACTAATTTGTCAGCAATTTACATAACTAATTAAGTATTTTCCCAACACTCCCCCTTAATTATTAATGAGGATTTACTATCTTATCTCGTAGTGCCAAACACTAATCTTTTGCAACTACTTCGGTGAAGATATCTGCTAGTTGATGCTAAGCATTTATATGCTTCAATTCAATATCCTTCTTCTACACCAAATATCTAATGAAGTGATATTTCATGTCAAAACACTTTGTCGTGCTATGATGAACTAGATTCTTTGCTAACTTGATGGCACTTACATTATCACAATAAATCATTGTAGGCTGAATTTGCTTTTCTCTAATTTCTTCCAAATTTTTTCTGAGCCAAAGTGCTTGTGTAGCTTTTGAGGTAACTGCAACATACTTCTGTTGAATCCTTTAGCAACTAATCTTTCTTTCTGTCTTTCAACACTCCCATCACTGTTATATTTAGTATTATAGACCCATTTGGTGCCAATCGTTTTCTTGTCATTTGGAAGCTCTTTCAACTTCCAAGTGTCATTCCTTTGAATGGAATCCATCTCTTCTTGCATGGCTTGCATCCAAGCCTCATTAGTACATTCATATTCAAAACATGATGGTTCGAATTCAACCTTCGTTAATAAAGCAAAATTGACTATCTCACCTATTGCGCTTTCTTCATGTGCTTGATTTTTACTCCTCTCTTAAATATCCCTCAATCTTCTTACCTTCCTTGTAGAACTTGGAGAAGAAGTTGGACTTGAACTTGATGTTGAAGAAATTGAGGAAGGGATGTTTGGTGGAGTTAAGTCACTAGTTACAGAAACATTAGTTGGCTGCTCATGGTCACTATCAACAATTATATCATCATTCAAAATAGATTTTGTCTGCTCAACATGGCCTTTTTGATGACCATAAACTCCCCCTTGATCAAAAATGACATCTCTTGAGAAATAAGCTTGTTAGTTAGAGAATTATACAATTTAGAAGCCTTGCTTGTCTCACTGTGCCCAATAAAAATGCATAACTCACTCTTCGCATCTAACTTTTTTCTATTTTGATCACATACATGCACTTAAGCCAAACAACCAAAAACTTTGAAATGATTAACATTAGGCATTTTTCGATACCAAGCTTCATAAGGAGTCATCTTTTGGTCAAGTGCACTGGTGGGGCTAGGTTGAGGATGTATACTGTTGTAGCAACTGTAACTCCCCAATAAGTGTTCCTCAATCGCTTACTTTGTAACATGCATCTTGCCATTTCAACCACAATACGATTTTTTCTTTCAGCTATGTCATCATGTTGGGGTGTGTATGATGTAGTATGTTGCCTCTTGATGCCATTCATATCACAATAAATCTAGAAAGCTTTCGAGCAGAATTCTCCTCCATGGTCAATCCACAAACATTTAATCTTGCACCCTCTTTGATTTTCTACAAGGGCTTTGAACTTCTTGAATGTATTGAGAGCTTCACTTTTTCCCTTCAAAAAATATACCCAACAAATGCGTAAGTAATCATCAATAAAAGTGATGAAATATGATGACTTACCCAAACTCTTAGTCTGCATAAGACCACATATGTCTGAATGGACAAGCTGAAGTGGGTGATGAGCCCTCCATGCAACTCCCTTTGGAAACCTTTCCCTTGCATTCTTTCCTTTAGCACATCCTTCAAAAACCCCCTTATGCTCTTCTACCTTGGGCAAACTAGAAACTAATGCATGTGAGGTTAGAAACTTCAAACTGTGAAAATTTAAATGCCCATCCTTGAGATGCCATAACCAACTTGAATCTTTGTAACCCATATTTGCAATATTGTTGTTATGTTCATCAAACCTCAAGGAAAACATCCTATTTCTTGTCATAGGCACAATAGTGATCACCCTATTTCCCTTATTCTTATCATAGATAGTAAATGTCTTATTTCCAAAAACTACTTTACAATTTTTTTCACATAGTTGCCGAACACTCAACAAATTATGCTTTAATTGTGGAGTATAATAAATGTCATGAATACTCTTTATACCTTCTTTTGTTTGGATCTCCATAGCTTCTTTGGCGGAAACCTCCAATGATTTATCATCACCAAGCTGGATCTTGGATTTGAAAATTCCATCCTTTGCTGAAAACAACTTCTCATTCCCTATCATATGGCTAGAGCATCCAAAATCTAGGTATCAAACATATTTATTAGTATTTTCACCTTTGGCATAAGATAAAAATAAGTGATCTCGAGGGTACTCACCACTTTCTTGTGCATAATTAACATTTTTGCCTTGTTTCAGTCTGATTCTCTTTCAAAGTGGCCATAACTATTACAATAGTAACACTGAACATTTATCTTATAAAATCTACCTCTACCTCTTCCTCTGAAACTACCTCTTCCACTTGAGCCAACTCTTCCTCTACCTCTTAAATAATCTTGGCCTTACCATTTACCTTGACCTTGATTGCTTTTGGTACTGCTACTACATGCATACTCATTCTTTGTAATTTGTAATTTAGAGGAAAAAGCTTTCTCTACACCTTCAAAAATGTCTTTCAATCTTTCTTCATGAGACATCAAAGATCCAACCAATTGCTCAAACTGTAGTTTTTTCAAATCCTTACTTTCTTCCATGATTATTGCAACATGATTCTCTCTATGTGTTAAAGATTTTAATACTTTTTAATTAAAACTTCATTACTTACAGTTTCTCCAAGTGTAGCCATTTTATTGACCACATCTTTGACTCTCACACAATAGTCACTGACACTTTTAGCTTCTTGCATCTTCAAATTC
Source organism: Pinus taeda (assembly GCA_000404065.3). Lineage (NCBI taxonomy): Eukaryota > Viridiplantae > Streptophyta > Pinopsida > Pinales > Pinaceae > Pinus > Pinus taeda. The sequence continues at coordinate 34,991 of APFE030260957.1, read as the reverse complement.
TCGAAATCTCGCTTCAAGGTCCAAAGCTTTACCACCTTAACTTGATCACTGCCTTGGTAAGCTTCTTACAAAGTCTCCCAGGAAGCTTTGGTAGTTTTTTCTCATGATAATCTTGGAAATAAGATCTTATCAAAATCTATTTGAATGTGAAACAAAGCTTCAACATTCTTCTTCCTTGCTTCCTCTCTTGTTGTTCTTTCATTGGCTATAAGGGCATTCCAATCAGCTGGCTCCTTATATCCCGATTCAACAATCTCCCACAAATATTTTCCAATCAAAAAGGATAGCATCTTAATGCACCAATAATCATAATCATTCCCATCAAATTTTCGAATTATCATCTGGTTAGAATTTGACATGATTAACTTTGGCGAAATTCCAACAATACATCTCTAACCCAAAAAATTTTTACCATCTCTGATACCACCTATAGAATATGAAATGACTTGTTTCTAGCTAGCTTATAAGCCAACAATACTATGAAGAAAAATACATATAAAAGGAAACCAATAAAACACAGTTACTTTGTGAGCTAAAAACTATTATGAATCTCAAATATTTTAATTGAACAATTAACTACATCCTTATATAGTAAAATTATTACTAAAATGTTCATCAATCAACTCTGAAACAAATTTACTGGCATTACAGTTAATTTCCAACACTCACCACCCTAACAATTTGCTGCCTCAATTTTGCAGAGAACACAAAACTTTGCTGACTAATATGTCAACAATTTATAGAACTAATTAAGCATTATTCCCAACAATTTCTACACTTTTCTTTCTCTCACTCTGGGCTCTCTACTATTTTCAACACAACACTACCCTTACAACACTCTTCACCAATTTCTTAGCCCAAAACTCTATTCTTACTTACTCTCACATCTCCTCACTCTCCACATTAGCTCAATGCAAATTCACAATTTTGTTCATGTGCTTGTCTTGGCTCGATGTACTCACTGTCATCATCAAATCTACCCAAATGTGTACTACCAACATGGCTCCCCATCCTTTTTTAGAAACAAACTTCCCCTCTCTTGCCACTACATTCATGATCAAGGAATGTACGATGATTACTTCTTTGTCTCCTTGTAGGCACTCCATGTTGTGTACTAAATCTGAGCTCTCCTTACATATTTTACAGAGGTTCCTCAAGACCATTTATGGCTGGCATTAAATCTCAGTTCTCCTTACCATTTGCAGAAGCTCGTCATGGTCATTTATGGCTTGCAGAGGCATAGCTAGACATTCTCATGGCACCTTTGTTCTTCATTTATCTTTACAATGCATGCACGGGAGTTCTTCAATCTTACTCAATTGGATTCAACGAAACAACTTTTGATTCATACATCTTTAATACACCTTTTTACTCTTGCTATATCCTCAAATTTTCACTATAGAACATTATCTAATCTCTTTCCACATCGGCTCTTTTACGCATAAAAGCCATACAAAAAAATGAACTCTCATAGTCCTCAATCGCTTATATATAAGCCCCTTTTTGTGTTCTTCTCTATAGAATTGAGGGTTGTGACAGAGGGCTCATACTTAAGGTGCTAAGTCATCGAGACCCTCAACAATTGCTATAATTCCTTTTTTGGCCCCTTACACATTTGTTTCATAAAACAAGCACTTTATACCCCATGAGGCCATTTATCGGAGAATTCAATATGTTGCAAATATGCGAGCCACCAAGGATCATTGATCATCCATTATTGAAGTGATATCATCACATGCCATGTGGAATCTTTGATGATTGACACTTGTCACCCAGGTATAACCCATTAGAGCATCCAAAACCTCAAAACAACCTCCCACATGTGTATTGTGATGTCATGCTGACATCACTAGCCACCTCGCATTATCGAAACCAATCAAACGTTTCCATGTGTCCTGATCATACCTTCTCTGATGCTACCATAAGTCCTTATCAAAGCCAATCACACACCTCCACTTGTTCTTTTGGAGGAGAGAGAAAAATGCGTGTCACGATTGGTTTTGTAGTGAATTCCTTTGTAAAAACGTTTTTGGCTCTGTTAGCAATTTAACACTAGAGGCCTCAATCACAACATCACTTTGGAGACATTGAATGTCGATTACCAATGTACAACTCTCTGCCAATACACCAATGTTCCGACCTCCTAATCGCATATCAAGAGAACCTCTCATCATCGATTACAAGTTTTTGGGACCTCCTATATGTGATATCCCAAATCACTAATAGGTGGTTCACTTCAGTCATGCACTGATCCTTGACTCCCCTGATCACCGATTGTCGAGACCTCCAATCTCCAATATTCTTCACTGCATGAGGCTTGAATCATGCTAAACTCTAGCAAGCCATATATTTCGAACCACAAGTCCATTTCTAAACTTTCGCATATAGTTAGGGAGTTCTTTGAAAGCACTTTCTAATGAAAGGAGTCTGATTAGCCACAAAGCCAATCTGGTGCCTCAAAATATGGCTCCAAAGTCTCTACATAACATATAATCACAACCACCAAGGCTTGAAGCCCCATTGTCATGTTGAGCCCTTTTTGACTTCAATTCCAACACTTATTGAGCCTTGTTTGACATCAAGGCCAACACTTGCACAACGAGCCACCTTCATACCATCAAATGTTGAACATGTTCTAAACATCAAATATGGAGCACATCAGTAAAAAGGGTGTGGTTAGTCTCTTTTCAAAGCTTATGAAGCTTTTCTAACTTAAATAACTCGAGACAATAAGAAAAACAAATGTGGAGCAAATCAATGTGCCCATTACCTCAATTCCTTTCTTCTTGTAGGAGGTTCATGGAAAGGCTCATCTTCCTACGACTTCAATGCTAAGCACAACTTCAAATTGTTTGTCATTGCAACAAATTTCTTACAATGTGTCAACAATGGATCTTATGCAACAATGAATAGAAGAAATATTTGTTGAACTTTCTCGACAACTTCAATGGTCAACAAAGAAAGCCATTGATGTAGCAAAATGCTCGTGAAACATTCTTTGACGTCTGAACCTAATTCTCCTTTGAATACATGTGTATGAAGCAGGGAACTCCTCAATATTAAAAAATTCTCTTTAGTCTTCAAGCCCCAAAGATAATATAACAAACATTCTCAAATATTCAACATAGCACATCGCCACACTGCTATGATACCATTGTAAAACACACACAAACTCGAAACCAAATAAAATGTATATTAAGTGATCTCAATCAATGATGTACAATATGTGATATTAATAAATACACGAAATAGTTGAATTAGTTTCTAGATCTTCTTGGATTCTAATAACTACTCAAACTAAGACAATGAGGATAAGTTGTCTAAAAGTTTCATTGGAAAAAAACCCGACTTGCAACTAAAATACCTTACTTTTACATCTTCATTTTCACTTTCTCTTGAGTAATTTTTTCCCTCTAATCTTCCAAAGAGTTTTATTCTTCCTTTTGGCTCTCTATTATATAACCATAACCTTCAATAATATAATAAGAGTTTATAATTTTGTTATTTTCATTTATTATCCTGTCATTCTTATTATTTTTTCCATAAATCAATTAATTATCATTTTCATAATGCCTTTTAGATTCTATTTAAATTATATTAAAATATACATCCAATTACTTCCACACTTATTTTATTTTATTTAAAAAACAATCCTCCTTTATCCCTTCAATATTTAAGTTGAAATGCGTGGGATGTATTTTTTTCTTTTTTGGTCTCAGATCCACCTCAAATAAGGTTTTGGTCAAAGTCCCCTCCAATAATAATATATCGAATAAGAAAACGCAAAGATTATATTATGTCTCGATTCAGCTTTTGGAAATCTTGTGTCAATTTAATTGGAGAATCCTTTTACATAAGATGTACATCGAGGAGCTTCCATTTGTCTTCAAATTTTAAAGTGAATAGACAAAATACACTTTTTTTTTAGGCACAGGGCGAATAACAAGATAATATACTCAATGTGATTTGACCCCTGACCTCAGTGAGTTTCACTCAATGAATTCAAGACAAAATACACTTTAACTTAAGGAGCTTTAAATATTTTGGGTGAGAGAATATCAAAATGTAATCAACCATTAGTTTGGTCAACTGATCCTAATTTAAGGAATTAGTTTGAAGATGCTTTATTAAAATACTTGTCTTTTATCTTATTTTCTTTTAGTAAACAATATAACTAACACACTTCATTAGTTATATTGAGCCTTATCAGATTCATTGTTAGAGCAGTCTTCATGAAGTTTCTATTAATTTCCCTTATTGGATATTCTGAAAGACTTTTTCTTTGATTCAGATTTGTTGTGAGAGTACCATGTAGCTGATCCATTTTGAGATCCTTTAAGTTGACCATGTCCTTAAAGTCTCAAATTTTGGGATAAAATTTTATAAGTAGAGATATCAATATTTTTTTAACAATCAATTCTTCAGTGACTTCCTCACAAAGTCCTATAATCATATTAACTCCTTCATCAACTCTCATGAAGTATTCAACAATGCTTTCATTCTTAGACATCTTCAAGTTTTCAAACGTCATTCTGAAGGTTTGAAGTTTTTCTTGCTCCACTTTGTCATCTCCTTCATGACACTGGTTAAGCTTCTCCCACATTTCATAAAAATATATAGAATATTTAAGTAAAGATGATATTATTTAACAATAACCTCTCAATGATATAATAAGAGTTTATAATTTTGTTATTTTATTTAATATCATTTCATTAGTAATATTTTTTTCCATAAACCAATTAATTATCATTTTCTTATTGCCTTTTGGATTTTGTTTGAATGGTATTAGAATTGATTTATTAATATATTCATTCAATTACTTCCACACTTATTTTATTTTAGTTAAAAAAACCATCATTCTTTCTCCCTTCAATATTTAATTTTAAAAGGGTGGGATGCATTTTTTTTGTTGGATCAAACTCAAATAAGATTTTTGTCAAAGTCCGCTCCAAAAGATACATAAAGAAGATTCTAATCTAGGAAACTAATTGATTAAAGAATAATCTAGATAGTTTGCAACTCTCACTTCCATTATTGTACTTTTCCTCTTAGTTCAAGTTATTTTAATAAGTTCTATTTTGATAAGTCTTACTATTTCAATCTTTTTTTGGAAAAAACTCATAGGTTTTCTATGTGAAGGATGAGTTCCCAAACCTCTTAAATCCCTAGAGTAAATTTCAAATTTCCTTGTCCCTTTTCTTAGTATTTTATCCTAAAACATCAACATAGATAACTTTTGACCAATCTAAAATATTTCACAAGTATTTCTTAACGTCCTCCATTTATTATTAGTTCTACCCCAAAACAATTGACAAAATTCTTATAAATCTTAATTAATCTTTAATTCCCACTTACTTTGAGGAATTGACTATTCCTCTATAATTCAGGGTGGAGCCTCATTTTGAATCATTCTTAGAGATTTTTTTGAATGAACCCCATCAATAAATATAACTAAGAGCTATTTAATGATATCTATTAAAAATAAAATAACTACTCTAAAGCTACCCTGATGTCTAAATATGTGTGTGCTCAAAATCAAATTTTAGTTAATGTGAGTCTACATAAAAATAAAAAGTTGTAAATCTAAATAATGTTTATGTTTGTCTCTTT
>APFE030260957.1:8001-29256 GCA_000404065.3 Pinus taeda | reverse complement strand
AAATATTTCCACATCAAAGTTGTAATATTCGAAAATATTCATTTGATGTAGTTTTATTATAATTTTGTTATCATGCCATGTAAAAAACATCATCTAAATCTAATATTAATAATGAAAGATTAATATTCATATTAGTATTATTATTAAATATATTATTGATATTAATATATTATAATATTAATATTATTCAACTTAATACTTTTAAATTAATACGATATTAAATTTTTATATTATAATGATATATATTAACTCTAGAAATAAATGAGAGGGAAGAACAAAGACATAGAGTGATATAGGTGGAGAGATAGAGGGAGTGTGAGAAAGGAGAGAGAGAGAGGGATAGAGAGATGGGGTTGGAAGGAGAGAAAGGGAGTGAAGATGAAAGACACAGTGTGAGGAAAGTGGACAGAGAGAGGGAGTGTCAAGGAACACTTGGAGAGAGAATGTTTATGCTTTGGGGTGAGATAGAGGGACAAAGAAGGATAGATGGAGAGAAGGCGGGAGGAGAGAAGGAGAGAGGGAGGGAGATAGTGACAAAATTGCAAGGAAGAGGGAGAAAGAGAGAGAGTTGAAGGGGAGGGATAGAAAGAGGTGGGGGAGAAAGGGAGAGAGAGAAAGGAAGAGACTAAGGATGTGAGAGAGAGAAGGAGAGAGGAGGGGATAGAGAGAGAGGAAGGTAAGAAGAAAGTCACATAGCGAGAAAGGTGGAGAGAGTGAGAGGGAGTGATAACATAGATGGGGAGAGAGGAGAGCATGAGGGAAGAGAGATAGAAGCGTGGAGAGAGGGAGAGAAGGGGAAGAGAGAGAGTGAGGGAGAGTAAGATGAAGAGAGAGATAGATAGATATGGAGAAAGAGCGTCTATGTTTTGGGAGTGATATATAAAGAAGAAATCGACACAGAGGGAGATAGAGATATAGATGTAAGTTGAAGAGAGGAAGAAGAGAGAGATAGAGAGAGGGAAAGATAGATAAGTATGGAGGGAGAAAGCATGTGTGTTTTGTGGGGTGAGAAAGGGAGACAAAGAAGGAGAGATGGAGAGAGATAGAGATGTAGATGGAGGGGTATAAAGGAAAGAATATTTCCTATAGTAGATCAATTCATTTCAGTATAGATGGTGATTTCTAATCCTATTTGATTGATTTCACTGAAGGAGATCATCTGAATTAGAGGGGAGAGAAGAAATCAAGAGAGAGAGAATGAGAGGAGTGAGAGAGGGAGAGGGAGACACAAAGTTGGAGGGAGGAAGAGGATGAGAGAGAGAAGCAGAGAGGGAGGGCGAAAGTGACAAGGTTAGAGGGAAAAGAGAAATGGAGAGAGTGATGGGTCATGTCGGGGACAAAGGGATAGAAATAAAGGAGGAGAGAGGGAGGGAGAGAGAGGAGGAGAGAGGAAGGGAGAGAGAGGAGGAGAGAGGGAGAACAAAGAGATGGAGTTGGAAGGGGAGAGATGCAGGGAACAAGAAAGACATAGAAAGAGAGAAGTGGAGAGAGAGATAGAGGGAGTTCCAAGGGAGAGATGTAGAGAGTGTGTGTATGTTTGGGGGTGAGATAGAGATACAAAGAACGAGAGATAGAGAAAGATATAGATATATATGGAGTGGGGAGAGAGGGACGGAGACTCTTACACTAGATGCATTGATTTTAACATAATTGGCAATTTCTATTACTATTTGATTGCTTTGAGTAGATGCATCGATTTTGGTGTAGATGTTGATTTTTAATGATATTTGATTGTTTGCTCTAGATTCATTGGTTTTAGTTTCGATGTTGATTTCTAATCCTACTTGATTCATTCCATGGATGCATTGATTTGAGTGTATATCGTTTATAAATATATTTGATGGTTTGCACTAGATGCATTCATTTCAGTGTGTATGGGTATTTATAATCCTATTTTTTTTCTTGCACGATGCATTGCCTTGGAATCTCCACCACAACTAGGGAAATACAATTCTCTACATGCACTAACTATTTTTGGCTCATTGATTAGTTACCTCAATGATCATTGAGTTAGACTCTTATGTAACCTTCCACTACTTCTTCCAACATTTAGAACTAGTTTAACTAAAAACAACTCGAAATAAGTGACCATTGCCACAAATTAGCTATCACACATGCTTAACTTAGCTCCAACTCCTCTAACTCTCATTTATCTAGCTAACTCTCTCACAAGCGTTATGTCACACAACGTGTGTGCATCCAAGTTGTCTACTACTCTCGAAATTCTAATGAAAAATCAAATTGATACTTTATTGCTGCATTTTTCAACACACTATTTAATTTATCACCATTAAAATTTATAATTAGTTTTATATGTTATAATAAACTAATATGCATTGTGTGAAGGAGCTCTTCTCACATCTTTGTAATATATTATAAAAAGGTTTTGAAGAAACAAATCCTTGCTAATATAATAAAGTATATATTATCTTACAATGAATTTATATAATAAATTTTCAAATTTTGACTTACACATACTAATAAAATTGAAAAGACTAAAAAGAATAAATAACTTAATTTTTTTTTTTTTAATGCACCTTCCTTAAAAATAAAATATTAAAATAAAATATAGATATAGTGATCTATCAAATTTTAGTTTTAATTATATATACTTTGATGTAAGATCCAGATTGACTTTTCAGTTAAAGTTAAAAAAGTTTTTTTATATTAAAATACATATTCCAGTTCAAATTTTAGTGCAAATTTAAATAATTACAACCCTGCTCTATCTAGAGTCTATGATCATACAAAAGTTCGCAAAGATGAGAAGTGGGAACGTTCATGTAGAACATTTTCCTAAATGGCATATTGGATTTATGTTAGGATAAGAATATTGTAATTGGTTTGAAATCTAGTCTTTAGAAAGCTACTTCAGAAATGGATTTGTTTCTCATAGAACACATTTTTTTTAGCATTCTTGAATGTATGTAAGCTATGGCTTGAAATTTCAATTTTTGGTTTTTATTTTAAAAAAAAAAAATGAAGACTTTGTTCCAGTAAACTAGAAAAATAAACATATTTGTATGAATTAAAACCATCAATCTCCTAATTGTCATTAACTAGGAAAAAAAACATCCAGAAAAAACATCAAATATACTTTAAATGTTTGGTATGTTATTTAAAAATAAACTCACTTTCTATTTAACCTGCATGTGAAAATTATGTAAGTACTTATGTAATGTACTTATCTCTATTAGCTATTTGTCTGGACATGAGGCTATGGATCTCCATTAATTATGGACAATCCCTTTCCTATTCTGTCCAAAAGTACATTAAAAAAAACAGTTCACTATTCTCAATCAGCAAATAATAATGGTAACCAAAGTCAAGTACTAAATCTCGCACTCGAGCCAGTATATTCCAAAACAAGAGCCAAATATCCCAAGCCAGCCTTTATAATCAAGATTGAGATCGAAATCTCACACACCATCCATTATATTCAAGATCGATATCCAAATCTTGCACTACAAAATAAAATCAGCTTCAAAATTCGAAACCAAATCACCCGGAAATGGGCTAATCAAAATGGACAATTATATGCTTTTCACATTTCTGCTAGGACACAATCATAATAAAAAATAAAACTAGCATTTGCACGTAATGTTGCAAAGGAAACGCCGTAAGGCATAGTGTGTGGAAGAATATTGAAATGTGAATGGGCTTTTATGGGTTTTTTTGAAAGCAAGGGGCGATGTATTTGAGTTTTAATTTGAGGAAGCCATGTCGAAAAGCATATTTGGGGGTTAAAGTGGCTACGAAATGGAATGCAAGTAGTCATAAATGTCCATTGAACTTGTTTAGACACTTTCATATCTGGATTGAAATTGCGTAGTTGAAGGTGAAGGTAAAGGAATGAATTCACGCAAAACGCGAACAATAACTGAGTATCCATATCGATTTGGATAGGGTTATTTAAGAAATCATTAATCAAACAAGAAATTTAATTAATATGAAGACATATTGAAAACATGTATTATACTCATTGAAATAAATTGAATTTGTTAACAAAATATGTTAAAACCCATTGATAATGAATCGGTTGTGAAGACATAAACTATCAAAATGGTACTTGATCTGAAACATCATTTTTCAAGTTTCAAATGGAAAATACAAATAGTGAATATAATATTCTAAAGAACTTTGTGCTTGTCATTCCATATTTGACATTGTATCAAAACTTGTTGGAGGCATCGAAGACCTGAAGAAGCAGTAATGAACCTACGAAATGTATATTTTGTTAGAAGTTGTAATATGTAAATTGGTTGTGGAAATTTATTAGTAATACTTTGCAAGTAAGTTGTGTTAAAATGAAATTGGGATGAATGGAAATGAAGTTACCTTTGTCATGGGGATTTATATATTGTTAGTTGAAGATGCACGGTGGATGATGGCATACTGAACACCATTGGAGATTTATGCATAGTTGGAGACGCATATTTCTTTCTTGCTATTCTGCTTGAATAAAGAACATGAGGTTTTTATCAAAATCTTATAAAAAAACAATGAGTTTTCAAGATTTTGTTTCTATGATTGAAAATGTCATACCTGAGCTAATTAGGGTCAAAATCAAATCAATCAAAAGCCTAGAGTTCCTAGGATTCCATATCTGACAACATAATTAAGTTCATTGAGATAAAATCAAAATTTAACCAAAAGCATGGGGATTTTAAGATTTCATTTCTGTGGTGTTCCGCACCTTCTATCTATTGGAATTTTTAAAAACTTTTGCCTCCAAGATAGGCCAAGTGGTAGACAGAATGGGCGTCTTGCTCAAAATTGGGGGCATAGTGGGAACCCAAAATAAAGAACAGGAGAATCCCCAATGTATCCCCCACGAACCCATTCCCCCGAAACTTAAAATAGAGAATTGGGACGTATTTGGAAAAGGAATGCTTTCTTTCTATGACGCTGATGCAGAAGGGAGTAGATGTGCATGTCGTGTGTCCGTATTGAATGTCCGTATTGAAATCAAAAGCATCAGGTTCTTAGATTTCATTTCTCTGATTTAAAACACCATAAATAAGCTCATTAAGATCATAACAAAAATTTCATCAAAGACATGAGGTTCTTAAGGTTTCGTTTCTGTGATTGAAAATGCCATAATTAACCTTGTTACAAACAAAATAAAAATTTAATAGAAAAAGATTTTGTTTTTGTGATTAAAAACGCCATAATTAAGCTCAATAAGATCAAAATCAAAATTTAATCAAAAGCGGGGTTTTGAGATTCTGTTTCTGTGATTGAAAATTATATAACTAAGCTCATTAAGATCAAAACTGTACTTTAATCAAATGCAAGATTTGGTTTCTGTTATCGAAAACACTATAATTAAGTTAATTAGATCAAAATCAAAAACATGGGGATGTTAAGGTTTCGTTGCTGTGATAGAAAACACCATAATAAAGCTCATTAAAATCAAAATCAAAATTTAATCGAAAGCATCCCCAAAATCAAAATTTAATCGAAAGCATCCCCAACACATACAACTAGATAGATATGGTGGTTTTTGTTAACAGCATCTTTTTTTTTTGTTTCGCTAAGCTGCCCAACTCAGCTATGGCTTTTTTCTAATACAAATATTACCCATTTCTATTTTACATCTCTGTGTGTAACATTGCTGTCATTGAAACTGCCTTAAGGTCAGAGCTATAATTGAAACACACCTAGAATTGTGATTGAAACAAAACAAAAAGCCTATTCTCCCAGAATCATGTATTGTGTTTAATAAAAAATATTTAAATATGGCTTCTCACCAAAAATTACTCAAAAGAATCAAGATTTTGAGTTTTCTTCTCTGTGATTGAAAGAAAGCATGGAGCTCATTATGATCGAAGTGTCCTAAGGTAATTGAAATAAACCTCAGATTGCAATTATATCAAAATGCCTATTCTCCCAGATTAAAAATCAAAATGCAATAAAGAACATGTGGTTTTTATCAAAATCTAATAAAAAACAATGTTTTTTCAAGATTTTTTTTTCTATTATTGAAAATGTCATACCTAAGCTCATTAGGGTCAAAATCAAATCAATCAAAAAGCTAGAGTTCCTAGGATTCCATATCTGACAACGTAATTAAGTTCATTGAGATAAAATCAAAATTTAACCAAGAGCATGGGGATTTTAAGATTTCATTTCTGTGGTGTTCCGCACCTTCTATCTATTGGAATTTTTAAAAACTTTTGCCTCCAGGATAGGCCAAGTGGTAGACAGAATGGGCACCTTGCTCAAAACTGGGGGCAGAGTGGGAATCCAAAATAAAGAAGAGGAGAATCCCCAATGTGTCCCCCACAGACCCATTCCCCTAAAACTTAAAACAGAGAATTGGGATGTATTTGGAAAAGGAATGCTTTCTTTCTATGATGCTGATGCAGAAGGGAGTAGATGTGGATGTCATGTGTCCGCATGGAAATCAAAAGCATCAGATTCTTAGATTTCGTTTCTCTGATTTAAAACACCATAAATAAGCTCATTAAGATCATAACAAAAATTTCATCAAAGACATGAGGTTCTTGATGTTCCGTTTCTGTGACTAACAATGCCATAATGAAGCTCACTAAGATAACAATCAAACTCGGGCGTTCCAAAGATTTGGTTTCTGTGATCAAAAACACTATGAGTTTAAACTCATTAAGATCAAGATTAAAATTCAGATTCTTGAAATTTAGTTTCTATGCTTTTCACCAAAAATATGGCTTTTCACAAAAAGCTTATTCTCCCAGAATCATGTATTGTGTTTAATAAAAAATATTTAAATATGACTTTTCACCAAAAATTACTCAAAAGAATTAGGATTTTTAGTTTTCTTCTATGTGATTGAAAGAAAGCATGGAGAAAGCATGGAGCTCATTATGATCAAAGTGTCCTAAGGTAATTGAAATAAACCTCAGATTGCAATTATATCAAAAGCCCTAATGAACCTCGGGGTTGCTGGCTGAGTATTTAAATTCCAGGTTTGATGACCACGCTTTGTTTCCGAAGCTGAATCATTACCAGTATACCCTGTCCCAGAGCTGGCTCTGGGGCTGAGTCCACACAAGAACAGGGGACGCTCACTGTGCTTGGTCAGGATGAGATTGGAGGGCTGCAAGTGAGGTGAAAGGATGTAGAATGGATTGAAGTAAATCATGGATATTTTGATTAGCTTGTTCTCAAAGCGTTTCCCTTTGGTTTGGTTTCATGAGAGTTCAGCCTTTCAGAGCATGATGAAGGCAAAGCTACCGTGTAAATGAGTTCAGCCATCAGTGTTATTGTGTTTAAAACTTTACTATTGAAGAAGGAAACCACAATTCATTTCCATTTTGAAGGGCTACGATGCTTTTTAAAATTTTAAAAAAATTTGCATTTTTACTTTTGTATCAGGGAGATGTTTAGTCCCAATTTTTTTCTGTACCCACATTTTTCCATCTCCCATCTCATACTGACCTTCGTAATTATTCAATACGGCATCACCATTAATGGAAGTGATCACATTCATGCCTTGTCTTTTAATTTGTAATCTCCATTGAGAGGACTGTCTCCAATCCATAAACATTAGTCCTACTTCTAAAGGTTTGAAACTCTTCTGCATTCTTTGTCTACTGTAGATTAAAATTGTTATCAAACACCTTGCCACAATAGAAGATTGGCTTCCGGCACCATCATTATATTCTTATAATTTTTGAAGCAGAACTGATCATATTGTGGAAGGTCCTTTGTGCCCCATTCACGAGCCAATCTGTTTCGCTCTTCGGAATACAAACATAGTTATATTTTAAAATTTGACGACGAGTCCTTTCTTGTAAATTTTGAAGCAGGCCCAATCAGATTGTAGAAGGTCCTTTGTTCCCCATTCAATAAGCCAATGGGTTTTGCTCTTCGGAATGCAACCAGAGTTATATTATAAAGTTTGACAGAGTCCTTTGTCCCCTTTTATAAGTATCATTACATTTTCTACTAACATACAATTTCCTTCACCATACTAATCACCTTACTTGAGTCTCTTTCCGGGATTCCATAAACATGGCTTCCATGTCTCTGTTTAAACAAATCTTCAGTACCAGCACTAGAAATTGGATAGATTTTTCCAGAGTTAACGCAAATCAACAAATAGCCGAGAATTACCAACTTTAAATGGTAGCGAATAAATCCCCACCCCAATTTCTTGTCCTTAAGTATTCCGAGGCTTTATCAAACTAGGCTTGAAAAAGTCTCTGCAGGTAATATTCTCACTAGTATAACAACCCTTTAAATTGGGGTTTCTTGAGATCTGACTTTTACTACTGAATGGTGCATTTGATATTTCTCTTTCAATACTGAATGTTGCATGAGAATCTAAAGCCGAGCTTATTATCAAACAACATTGTTAGTTGTCACTGCTCCATTTCGATTTTCAAGCCTCAATGCCAGATATTGTTTTTTCAAAAGGAGGATGGTGTTTAACAAAAGAGCCATTTATCATTGCTTTTTTGGTCAGTTGTAGGTAAACACAAGTCTCCATGTCTCATAGTTGAAGATGTGCTCCAGAAATTATTAATGTACCAGCAGCAACGCTTTTACTCTATAAAATTGACTGAATTTCAATGCATTAATTGCTGATATATGCCCTCTCAATGCATACATTTTAGAGAGCAAAGCTAGTGTCACAATTAGGCTTTTGTGCATTTGTTCAATCAATGTAACCAAGGACCGGTTGCCTATCCTTACTGATATTTGCTTCTCTCCATGGAAGCCTTTAAATATAGCCCACAAGCCGATCTCCATTTCCAAGCATCAGATTTTCAAGCTAAAAAGCATCATCAAATATATGTACTCCAGTCCATCCTGACCCAACCAATCCCTGTAATTTATTATGAACTTGAATTCGGATAAAAGAGTTACACGGGACAACGTAACCGGTAGATGTTGATTGCCTGCCATTTTGAAAATCATAATTTGTCTTAATGATTTTCATGCAGTACTCCACATCAAAATTACCAAAAAAGATGAATACCTTATGGATTCTTGACCTTTTTGTAACTTGCTACTGTGTAGATATTGCTAACCATCAGAAGTTTTAAGTTTTTAAGAGGCCAAACAAAATCCTGCTATTAGAACACAAGATTTTTCTTATTTTTCCCATGCTAAGTCTGCTTATATTAATAATAAATCTTATCAAGGCCATTGGAAAGGTCAACCCATACTGTATGCTGTTTGAAAGTGGTAATAAGCTGGTACATTCTCTATTTTTCTTTTTGCTTCTACGGCCGAAAAGTAGCAGCCAGGAAATGGTCACATTTTTTCCTTGACATGTAATACTAATAATCCTTTAAAGAGAAATAAGAAGAGTGGTGTTATATGTTTAAAGGAAACCTTTGCAGCGGGAAAACCTCTCCAAAGTCTACAATCATGTTAGATTCTCACCATTGAAACATGTCCCGTGCCCACATCGCACCATTAAATCTAGTTTATAACACTATCAAATATATTATTGTATTTCAAACAATTAATTGTGATGAAATTAAATCTAGTTTATAACACTATCAAATATATTATTGTATTTCAAACAATTAATTGTGATGAAATACTAAGCATTTTAGTTATTAAAACTTGTGAATCCTGATTTATTCAAAAATGGGTGTCATTGCTGCTATGATGTTGTACCAAAAAGTTATTACATTGACTTATATAAGGATATTTCTCCAATATTGTGTAACATAGCAAAGCCTAATTAGATTGCAGCATATTGATCTTTTCACTTTGACCAACCTGCAACCAAGACAGATCTCATATATACAGTTCCAAATTCAAACAATGATTTACATCAATTAAGTCGGTCTGCTGCTGCTCCCACGTGTCCATGCTCCAGTCCTCTGTATTGGCCTGCATTCCAGGATTTTAAAATAAAAGAATACATAGTCCCAATCCAAAGCCTTTAGCAAGTTTTCAGCAATTGGGAACAAAAATTATCTTTTAAATACCAAATAAATACTGTAAACAGATTACAGGGCGCTTTTACCAACGCTGAAACAAATCAGATCTGAGCTGGATCTGGTCGGATGTCTTTCAAAAGACCAACCACCTGCTGCATAGAGGGACGCTTGGAGGGTGACTCTGCAGTGCAGAGATACCCAATTCTCAAAGCATCCAGCATTTGGTTTGTGGGAGCAGAATTGGACAGTCTTGTGTTCAGTGCACTAACGCCATGGTTTTCTTTCATCAGAGAACGGACCCAATCAACCAAATTCCCTTTGAATCCACCAGGAAAACCACCATCAGAAACCCTTCTGCCCGTGACCAGTTCTAATAATACAACCCCAAAACTATAGACATCGGCCTTTGCACCTTGATTAAAAGTGTCAAGAGATTCAGGAGCAGCATACATAGAATTTAGGATTTCCGGGCGGGCTGATACTTTTAAAAGGTCTTTGATCCCGGATTCAGCCACACGGGATTCAAAATTGTCATCTAACAGCACATTAAACGGTGTCAGGCCTCCATGAACGATCGGCGAGGATGAGCCATTGTGGAGAAATGCAAGCGCTCTGGCGATTCCTAGGGATATTTTGTGCTTGGTAATCCATCCCATGCGTTCCCCTGAAACTGCAGTCTCTTCGGAATAATTAACCTTGTTACAAACAAAATAAAAAATTAATAGAAAAATATTGTGTTTCTGTGATTAAAAAAAGCCATAATTAAGCTCAATAAGATCAAAATCAAAATTTAATCAAAAACGGGGTTTTGAGATTCTGTTTCTGTGATTGAAAATTGTATAACTAAGCTCATTAAGATCAAAACCATACTTTAATCAAACGCAAGATTTGGTTTCTGTTATTGAAAACACTATAATTAAGTTAATTAGATCAAAATCAAAAACATGGGGATGTTAAGGTTTCGTTGCTATGATAGAAAATACCATAATAAAGCTCATTAAAATCAAAATCAAAATTTAGTCGAAAGCATTCCCAACACATACAGCTAGATAGATATGGTGGGTTTTGTTAATAGCATCTTTTTTTTGGTTGGGCTAAGTTGCCCAACTCAACTGTGGCTTTTTTCTAATACAAATATTACCCATTTCTATTTTACATCTCTGTGTGTAACATTCCTGTCATTGAAACTGCATTAAGGTTAGAGCTATAATTGAAACACACCTAGAATTGTGATTGAAACAAAACAAAAAGCCTATTCTCCCAGAATCATGTATTGTGTTTAATAAAAAATATTTAAATATGGCTTTTCCCCAAAAATTACTCAAAAAATCAGGATTTTGAGTTTTCTTCTCTGTGATTGAAAGAAAGCATGGAGCTCATTATGATCGAAGTGTCCTAACGTAATTGAAATAAACCTCAGATTGCAATTATATCAAAAGCCCTAATGAACCTCGGGGTTGCTGGCTGAGTATTTAAATTCCAGGTTTGATGACCACGCTTTGTTTCCGAAGCTGAATCATTACCAGTATACCCTGTCCCAGAGCTGGCTCTGGGGCTGAGTCCACACAAGAACAGGGGACGCTCACTGTGCTTGTTCAGGATGAGATTGGAGGGCTGCAAGTGAGGTGAAAGGATGTAGAATGGATTGAAGTAAATCATGGATATTTTGATTAGCTTGTTCTCAAAGCGTTTCCCTTTGGTTTGGTTTCATGAGAGTTCAGCCTTTCAGAGCATGATGAAGGCAAAGCTACCGTGTAAATGAGTTCAGCCACCAGTGTTATTGTGTTTAAAGCTTTACTATTGAAGAAGGAAACCACAATTCATTTCCATTTTGAAGGGCTACGATGCTTTTTAAAATTTAAAAAAAAATTGCATTTTTACTTTTGTATCAGGGAGATGTTTAGTCCCAATTTTTTTCTGTACCCACATTTTTCCATCTCATACTGACCTTCGTAATTATTCAATACGGCATCACCATTAATGGAAGTGATCACATTCATGCCTTGTCTTTTAATTTGTAATCTCCATTGAGAGGACTGTCTCCAATCCATAAACATTAGTCCTACTTCTAAAGGTTTGAAACTCTTCTGCATTCTTTGTCTACTGTAGATTAAAATTGTTATCAAACACCTTGCCACAATAGAAGATTGGCTTCCGGCACCATCATTATATTCTTATAATTTTTGAAGCAGAACTGATCAGATTGTGGAAGGTCCTTTGTGCCCCATTCACGAGCCAATCTGTTTCGCTCTTCGGAATACAAACAGAGTTATATTTTAAAATTTGACGACGAGTCCTTTCTTGTAAATTTTGAAGCAGGCCCAATCAGATTGTAGAAGGTCCTTTGTTCCCCATTCAATAAGCCAATGGGTTTTGCTCTTCGGAATGCAACCAGAGTTATATTTTAAAGTTTGACAGAGTCCTTTGTCCCCTTTTATAAGTATCATTTCATTTTCTACTAACATACAATTTCCTTCACCATACTAATCACCTTACTTGAGTCTCTTTCCGGGATTCCATAAACATGGCTTCCATGTCTCTGTTTAAACAAATCTTCAGTACCAGCACTAGAAATTGGATAGATTTTTCCAGAGTTAACGCAAATCAACAAATAGCCGAGAATTACCAACTTTAAATGGTAGCGAATAAATCCCCACCCCAATTTCTTGTCCTTAAGTATTCCGAGGCTTTATCAAACTGGCTCTATCAAACTTTGGTGGATGAATGAACGCAGGAAGAGGCGGCCGATAGGAGGTTATTAGGGCCCTTTGTTTTGGATTGGGACGCGCCCAACTCGCAGGACGTGGTTTTGCGGAGATTGTATGAGCAGGAGGAAATCGCCATAACTGCATTGCTTGATTCCAATTCTTCTGAGGAGACCGACGCAGGTGAAATTCTTCCCAGGGCCGTGTTGATGAAAGCCTGCATTACAAAGCCTGAGACCACTTCACTTCTCCACTTCGATTGCCGGTTGCAAGGTTACGGGAATGACCCTGTAATCAATCTCGTCTCCTACCATCCGTCGACCCAGTCTCTGCATCCTTCAAAATACCGGGGTCCGGCATTCTGGTACGCCTTGCTCCGCCCGTGTCTCTTCCCTGGGCGTTTGATCTGACGGTTGAGATTGGTTTAATCGTCTAACATTTAATCCTGTGGTGCACAAAATGACAGGTAAGCAATGAGGAAAGTTAGTTTCAGAGGGAAACGCCTTACGGCGTAAATATAGGATATTTAACAGTCTGATGTTATGAGCTCCAAGGAAGTAATCAATATTTTCATAATAGCCGTAGGAGACAAACCCTAATCCACACGAACGAATATGCAAAACGACTGGAATTCAACTAATGTAATGCTGAATAAAAAAATTCAACTAAATAAGGGAAGTGGAAATAGAAAAGGAAGCAAGGTTTGTTAAGTGAGAAAATCTAATGGCCATGCGTTCCAGCAATAGAGAGCCATACCAGTGTCAATGTACAAGAGAGTATAGAAAAAGGCTGAAATTAAACGAGTGTAATGCTAAATAAAATGTTTAATTAAATGAGGGAAGTGGAAATGGAAAAGGAACCATGGTTTGTTACCAGAGAAATCTTATGGCCATGAGAGTTCCAGCAATAGAGTGCCATACCAGTGTCAATGTACTCCATGAAATTGCAAACTAATTCGTAATTTCCCAAGCTGGGCAGGTTAGAGGCCACTGAGTGTGTCCATATAAATCCCACAACTAGTGGCTAACACTATCTCAGGGGTTGCAGCTATCGAACATGTGAGGGATGCATGTAGTTATATGTAATCAGGTAAAAATACATTAACTAAAAATTAATTTTTCAATATTTTAACTAGCAAAATGAAAAGGTAAATCACAACTTTCCAAAGTTCATTTATACAAAGAATATTAGGATTGGGTAAATCTCATTCATCCATTAAAAAAAAATTAAAATTCCTCTTATCTCCTTCCACTCCCCAAATTGAAAAAACAATTAAATTTTTTCTCATTTACCCTTAAGTTAAAAAATATACACTAGACAAAATATTTATTTATTTATTGGTTTAAAGATTTTAGAGATGGGTGACATTATACCAGGCTCAACCATAAAGCCTAACCTCCAAAGTGTAAAGAGAATTGAATTAGATTATCTCTCAATACCAAAGGTGACCAATTATTCTAACTGTGAGAACTACTTAAAGTTCAGTATTTTATTAAATTTATTAAATTATTCATATGTCTACTATTTAGATCAATAAAAATATGCACAATAAAATGTACAATATAAATTATAAAATTAATCTCAAAATATTTAAATTTTAAATTCTTCCTTAAAAAATACAAGCTAGTGAATTATTTAGCATCATACCAAACTTTAGTAATAAGAAAAAAAAATAATGTGAATTCTAATTTCTAGATTTTCCACCAATGGATTTGTGAGCTTTCATTGTTCTCAAAAGCTAAGGCCTTGTAACCCATTCTTACTTTACAAATATCTATTAGAATCAATTATTTTAAATTTATAAAAAAAATACTTAACTTATAAGCATATTGTTATCATGTCAAGAAAATTACTCATACATTTATTTTACTTTTTGTAATTTTCCTCCATATAATGTAAATTAAATCCAAAATTAGTTAAAACAATTAATCCAAAAATTTAGGCCAATATAAATTTTACCTCCTATCCCATTTCTCTAAAATTTATATTAGAACCTAATATTTGTCTTTGAACTATGAGCTTTCTTCTTTGAATCACATTCCAAATTATTTATTTACTATTGATATATATGGAAAAAGAAATGTTTTTTTAGTTTCAATTTTGAAATTTCTTCATAATTTTTTTTAATAATATTTTTTCATTTTTTTCCTCTTATTTTATGTCATCATATGCATTTAAAATATATTTAAATTTTAATTTTTAGCATCAAAACAAGGGTCGTCTAGTAAACCTATTACCACCTTTCAAAGAGTCAGATAAGAAAAGTTATGTTCTAGGTGAAAACCTAGGTTTCATTTCATTATCTTATTTCACATCTTCTAAAGGGATAACTTTGGTGAATTGATTTTTTTCATGTTTCTAGATATCATGAAATACATACATGAATTGGTAATGTGTTGATGTCTTTCACAACAATAAAAAATAGAAAGAAAAATGGAGGAAAACCATGTGTAATCCCACTCAAAGGATGGATAGGTGAGCCATTCATAATAATTGCAAAAAAAAAAAAAAAAAAAAAAAAACTAGTAAAACTTGTTATGCCAAAGCTAAAACTATAATAAAAACCTAAATGTATAAGAACTAGTGATATTAAAAACCAATTCATCTAATCAAAGGATCTGGAAAGATATACTTAAATAATTAGAACCTTTAAGTTGCTTGTTTTTCATTTCAGTTCACAGCTTCCTATGCTACCCCAAAGTTATGGATAGATTTCTCAACAATATAATGAACCAAACTATTCCAAATAAATATCAAGAAAAATAATTTATTGATAAAATTTGTTAAAAGCAATAACAAAAGGGTATGGTTATAAAAATCTTCAAGTGAGAAGGTTTTTTTATGGTCAAAATCAAAACTAAAAATGTTTTGTTAAAAGTTTTTAACATGATTCCAACTCAACCACTTTATCATAAGTCTCAAAATAGTTTAATAGGAAACTCATAGTATCTAGGGATTTTATTTTTTTGGATGATCGGAAAGCAAAGAAGTTCCTTTTTAAAACTTTTGCAATATTGATAAAACATCTAAAAATTATTGTGATTATGGGTAATCTTGGTATAGTTTCTCTACCAACCTATTTAAAGAGATAATGGAAAAATACCCTTGAGAATTTTGTTTCATTGGAGCAATATTCTCTCTATTGTCAAAAAATCTTACTTTCAACCAAAATACCTTACTTTTACATCTTCATTTTTTCATTCTTCCCCTTCAATCTTTCAAAGAGTTTTATCTTTCCTTTTGACTCTCTATCCTATAACCATAACTTCTGTGATATAATAGGAATTTATAATTTCTTTAGATTATTCTAATATCTTATTATTCTTATTATTTTTTCCATAAACCAATTAATTATAATCTTCATTAATCATTAATTCCCACTTACGTTGAAGAATTCTATAATTTAAAACTAAACAAGATTTTAAATTATTTTTAAGACATTTTTTAAATTAACCCATCAATAATGATACATAAGAACTATTTAATCCTATTTATAAAAGATAAAATAACTGCCCTAAATTTCAATCACGAGACCAATAGCTTAAAACTATTAAAAATATCTGCACTGAAAATGAAATGGAGAACTAATATATCTGCCTAGAAATATACCAGTAGCGTAAAACTATTAAAAATATCTGCACTGAAAATGAAGTGGATAACTCATATCTCTGCCTAATCATCACATTGCAAAACTTTAATGAGGGAACTATTTTCGGAATAAGAAATTTTATGATATTCAAAGTGTATATTTTCAACTAACACTAAAGGGTGAATATAAAGACAACTCAGACATATATGTAACAATCAGAGAGATATGGGATCGGATAGAAGTAAAACAGATCATCTCATGAATTATGTATTCTCTTTTTATTTTAACTTGAAAAGAAAGGATTTTTTTCATAAAAAATATATTGTTTGCTAACACTTCTACATTTATAAACAAAGACAAATGATAAGTCATTGCTACTAACGTTTCCCTTACGTTTGTGGAGAAAGTCAAATGCTGAGTAAGTCGTTCAGAGAAATGATGAGTCATTGTTGCTCACATTTCCTCTACGTTTATGGAGAAAGTCAGATGCTGAGTCCGTCGTTCAGTTCACATCATAAATTGAAGAAGCAGCATTTACGTAAGATGTACGTCGGGGAGCTTCCATTTGTCTTCACAAAATACACTTTAACTTTCGCAGCTTTGAATACTTTTGGGTGGGAGAATATCAAAATGTAACCGACCATTAGTCTGGTCAACATCTTAATTTAACGAATTAGTTTGAAGATGGGTTTTTAAAATACTTGTTTTTTATCTTATTTGTCTTTAGTATAAAATATATCTAACACATTACCTGAGTTATATTGAGCCTTATCAGATTCACTGCAGTGGATCAACTTTGTGCTCCTTGCCCTTATTGGATATTTTGAAAGGCTTTTCCCTTGATTCGGATTTCTCCATTATTACTTTCATTTTAAAGGTAGTGGATCAACTTTGTGCTCCTTGCCCTTATTGGATATTTTGAAAGGCTTTTCCCTTGATTTGGATTTCTCCATTATTACTTTCATTTTATAGGTTGTGAGCCCACCATGTAGATCCATTTTGAGATCCTTCAAGTTCACCATTTTTTTTTAAGACTCAAATTTGGGATTAAATCTGGTAGGTAGAGATATCGATACCTTTTGAACAATGAATTTTTCAGTGACTTCCTCACAAAGTCTTCTAATCATACTAACTGCTTCAACAATTGTTTCTAAGTATTCAACAATGCTTTCATTCTTAGACATCTTCAAGTTTTCAAACCTCATTCTTAAGGAATGAAGTTCTGCTTGCTTCACTTTGTCATCTCCTTGATGACACTGGTTAAGCTTCTCCCACATTTCATAAGCCTACAACATGACTTTCACAAGTTCAAAGTCACTAAGACAAGCGAGAATGGCATGCTTGGATTTACCATTTCTTAGATACAATTTTAAGCCATCTGCATTTGTGGGAGTTGTGTGTGGGACATTGTAATTTACTAGTAGAGAGGTCCAAACATTTTCCAAAGGGCATAATTGGCTCCATCAAGAACAGGTAGCTTACTCAAGTAAACGTCTTGACTCTCTTGGCTATTCATAATTCCTCAAGGATAACTTGGCTCTCATACCAATTGTTGGAATAGGGAATTGTTCAGAGGGGGGAGGGGTGAATAAGTAATTTAAGAAAGTGTTACTTTTCTTTCATGATTGTACTTTCTTATAAGAGAGAATTCATTCATGAACCAATAAATTACTAAAAGTTTAGATACACATACCCAAAAAATAATCTCATGTAAAGCATACATTTGACAATGTGTTTTCAAGTGGAAACCCGGAAACACCACCAATTTCTTGTTTGTTTTATGATGTAATATAAGCACCAACTTAATTACATATCTTTGTTTGAAAGAACCCATTCAGTGGAGGCACCAACCCATTTTGTTTCATCAAACACCAACTTCCCAAGAGGCACCAACCCCTTAAGTATTTAGGCACCAACTTGTCACTACCACCTTTACTTTTTCATACAATTTCCAAACTGAAAATAGAGACATATAATATTACAAGTAGAATACCATCTAATGGTTGTTTGCAAATACAATTTCTACACTCTGATTTCTAACACTTTGGGAGTACTGCTTTCCCTCACTCTCGGATCTCTACACTTTTCAACACAACACAACCCTTGCAACACTCTTCACCAATTTCTTAGCCCAAAACTCTATTCTTACTTACTCTCACATCTCCTCACTCTCCACATTAGCTCAATGGAGAT
The DNA here is from genome assembly GCA_000404065.3 of Pinus taeda. Taxonomy (NCBI): domain Eukaryota; kingdom Viridiplantae; phylum Streptophyta; class Pinopsida; order Pinales; family Pinaceae; genus Pinus; species Pinus taeda. Next base: position 10,882 of record APFE030260957.1, on the reverse strand, counting down.
TCAAAATTTTGTTCTTGTGCTTGTCTCGGCTGGATGTACTCACTGTCATCGTCAAATCTGCCCAAATGTGTATTACTAGCATCTGCTCCCCATCCTTTTGTTGAAACAAACTTCCCCATTCAAGATGAGAGGAATGGATGATGATCACTTCTTTGTCTCCTTGCAGGCACTCCATGTTGCTTACTAAATCGGATCACTCCTTACATATTTTAGAGAGGCTCCCCATGATCATTTATGGCTCACATCAAATCTTAGTTCTACTTACATGTTCACTGAAGCTCCTCGTGATCATTTATGGCTTGCAAAGACTTAGCTAGACATTCTCATGGCACCTTTGTTCTTCATTTATCTTTACAATACATGCATGGTAGTTCTTCAACCATCAACCTTACTCAATTGCATTTGAAGAAACAACTTTTGATTCATACATCTTTAATACACCTTCTTACTCTTGTTATATCCTCAAATTTTCACTATAGAACATTATCTCATCTTTCTCCATATAGGTGCTTTTACGCATAAAAGCTATGCGAAAAAACTAAATCGCTTATATATAAGCCCCTCTTTTTGTTTTTCTCTATACAACTAAGGGTTGTGACAGAGGGCTCATACTTAAGGTGCTATGTCCTCCATACCCTCTATGACTGTTGTATTTCCTTTTTTGGCCCCTTGCACATTTGTTTCATAAAAAGAGAACTTTATACCCCATGAGGCCATTTATTGGAGAATTCTTTGGCCACCAAGAATCATCGATCATCCCTTGCGGAAGTGATGTCATCACATGCCATGTGGCATTTTTTTTACGAGTGACACTTGTGACCTGGATATAGCCATTAGGCCATCCAAAACCCCGAAACAACCTCCCACTTGTGTATCGTGATTTCATGGTGACATCACTAGCCACCTCGCATTATTGAAAAAAATCAAGCATTTCCATGTGTCTTCATTGGACTTTCTATAATGCTGCCATATCGAAGCCAACCACACACCTCTAGGTGTTCTTTTGGGGGAGAGAGAAAAATGCCCGTCATGCTTGGTTTTGTAGTGAATTCCTTTGTAAAAATGTTTTTGGCTCTCTTAGTGATTTAACACTTGAGGCCTCAATAGTGGCATCACTTTTGAAATGTTGAAAGTAGATTATTGATGCACCATTGTGTGCCAATACACCAATGTGCCTACCTCCTAATCGCATATCAACAGAACCTGTCGGGTCCCTATAATACTAGTGATTACCCCATTACTATGGTAGTTGTACCCCTTATTAATATTGTTGTGCCCCTATTGCCCCCATATTGTTATTAGTGTGCCCCATAGAATCCCTCTATGGTTATTTTTGTTCTGGCCTTTATATTATTATTGTTAGGTCCGCTGGGTTATATTGTGAATCCTTAGACTCCTATATATAGAAATGAGGTTTTGTCATTTGTATCATCGAAGAATTGTTCATTTATGTAATGTAAAGGAGGTTGCCCCCTCGAAGAGGCTGAATTCTAAGGCGTTGATCTATCTTTTCTATATTTTCTTGCGCTGGTTTCAAAACATTTGGTATCAGAGCCAAGTTCTAGGGTTTCGCTGCTCCAAATAGGTCATCGTGGCATTTTCGCTATAACTCTTTTTTCTACGACATTTCAGAAGTCGAAAAAAAAACATTTGAGAAGACATCGTGCTGCAGCTCGAGTCCGAGTTTTAGAGCTTTTCGCGATATATTTGCGAAGATATGTTATGAGGAAGTTGGTCTTTTTGCAGACTCGTGAATTACATTCCAAACAGGTGACCTAGGGAAAATCGTTATAACTTTCTCTCTGAGCATCCGATTGAAATTTCACAAAAAGGTACAGAAAGAGGAAGGACTGTAGTTTATTCTAGATATTTTTCAGAGCCAGATTTCGATCCTGGGACCTGTGGGTTATGGGCCCAAGATATATGAAAATTATAAGACCAAGTGCAAAAAATGTCAGTCTCACAAAAGCTAACAGAAGCTAAGATAAATGGCATGGAATCTAAGATAAAGGGCGTGGAAGCTAAGATGGATGATTGGAACACAGATTTTAAGACAGACATGGACGATTTGAAGACAAATTTGAAGACAGACATGGATGAATTGAAGATAAATATGAATAAGTTGCTACAAGAAATGGTCACTAAGGGTGAAAGGGTAGTAAAGGAAACTCATGATAAGAACAAAAGAAATATTAATCATGATTCCATAGACTCTAATGTGGGATCGAAGACCCATCATATTCCAAAAATTGATAGGAGGAAGTTTGATGGCAAGAATCCCGCAACATGGATATTACAGATGGAGCATTTTTTCGATCTCAATAATGTGCAAAACACACAAAAGGTACGTATGGCAACTTTATATTTGGAAGCAAATCAGTTTGTATGGTATCAATGGCTTTGCTCTCGTAAACAATTTATCACTTGGGCAATTTTTACGGAAGAATTGATGGCACATTATGAGGATACAAAAAACAACATTTTTTTTAGCCAATTGATAAGTCTCAAACAAAAGGGTTCAATAATGGAGCACATTGAGGAGTTCCAAAAAATTGAACATAAGGGTAAAGGATATTCTAGAGGAGCATAGGATTGATGTGTTCATAGGGTCTTTAAAGGATAATATCCAACATGATGTTCGCCTTTGGGAACCTGATTCATTAGAGGAGGCATTCAGGTTAGCAAGAAAAATGGAAAGCAAAATTATGGCGCAACCAGGAAGCATACCACTCACAACTATAAAGACGGAAGTGTTGTTGCCCCTAGTCTTCCACAACCTATAAGGTTGACACCACAACAATTGGAAGAAAAAAGACAAAAAGGGCTTTGTTACAGTTGTGATAGAAAATACACTAAAGGTCACAAGTGTGCTGAGAAGAAA
>APFE030260945.1:0-17069 GCA_000404065.3 Pinus taeda | reverse complement strand
TGGACTCGTTAAAATTTCACAGTAAAGGACCTGTTCTATTACAAACAAGAACGGACCATTCCTTCTTAGGGTTCGAATCAAAAACTAAGTTGGACTCATCCGAAGGATGAGCTTACAAAGAAGCATATGTTATCCTCCTCAAGCTTGTAAAAAAAAATAAAGAGGTACTTGCCAGAAATGGTGGGGGAAAAATTAGAAGAATGAGCCTATTTGATATCCTTTTGTCTCAGAGAAAAACCTTACTACCACTCTTGAACACGACACTTTTTCATTCGCCTGGGTTGGGAAATCCCTTGCCTCACAGTTGACCAAAATCATTGACATTTTTTAGCCGGGTTATGGGAGTCGACTTTGAGTCATTCGTCACCAAACCGTCTGTTGTGTCGTTATGTGTTCAAGAGGTCTGTAAGCAAAACATTCAACCGCAAAATACCTATCATCCTTTGTGTCATCATTGAGTCAGTCCTTGCAGCAACATTTCTTCAAACTTGAACTATGATTTCGTGTTACGGGCTTGCCTGCGACGGGTCGCTTTCTATCGACATCAACACATTATCTAGAAAGTTGACTTAGAAATCGTCAGTACCTTGGAGTCTGCATGCATCAATGGCAGGTTTCTCGCCTTCGACGTCAGTTTTCATCGTTGACTTGCGATCGAAGGATTCCATGAAATGTTCGACACCGATTCATTCATTCATATCTCATGGATTGTGCTGGGTACTTTGAGAACCATTGACATTACTGGTGGTCTCTCTCACACTTGTTAACAGTTTACATCATTGACTGATAATCAAGTGGTTTCTACCATGTTCAACATCGACTCATTTATTCACATGGCTAGAATCGTACCAATTCGTGAAATAGAGATGAAGACCCTGGATCTAGTTTCCACCATCCAGGCTGCGAGGAATTTTGTATTCATTATGTTGTAGACCAATCATAAACAGATGGTTGCATCCATACTGTGTCTACACGAGTCTATGATTATGATGTATTATGAAATCAATCCTGTATCAGAGTAGTTAGTCTGATAGTTAAAGTTTTTGATCTGAGTATGGGAATGCCTACCTCAGCAATGATATGATCTTATACATTTATTTTATGTTGAAAATTGCAGGTTCTGACTGGGCTCTCCACAAGATGATCCTCGAAATGATAAAATACTTCACCCTTCCTATATGATTTAACACCCTTATCTATTACAGGCTTCGTACTTTAGGGGGCAATCTGTTACACTGAAATTTGTCACCATGACTATCTGCAGTTAATATGGCTCCATCAATAGTCATATTGTCCTCCTTGTCAAGCCTCATACCTCTGCTCTTCATGTCAAACTTCAAAAAGAGAGAAAGTCACTTAAAAACATGTTTATCTCTGTGTACGCAGGTTCTCTCTACCTTGCCTACATGTACGCACTCCAAACACACTCTACCTGCGTACTTGTACGCTCTGTAAGCCAAAGGATGGGTGCGTACCCCTGTAAAGGTCAAAAGGCGCGAGTTTCATCTTTAAAAAGTTACTTGTGGTCACTTCTAGAGCCTTCTAGAAGAGTGTTTGAGGTGTATTGAGCGCCTCCAGATGGTTCATGCATCCCTATGATAGAGGAACTTATCCCATCAAGAGAGGAGCTACCCCATCCAAAAGAGGGAGTATCCCATTGATGTTGGAACTGAATAACCTCCTCTAGAAGACTATAAATACAGGCATTGGGCCAGAGGAGGGGAGGTTGAAAGCTGAACATTCTAAAGGGTAAATGCTGCTGGAATTAGGACTTCCATTGTTGACTTGTGAGGAGAGATCACTATCCTTCCTTGTTGCCATATTGGGAGTGGGAGAGCTTGTCAAAGTAGAGGAAATCTCTTGTTGGACCCTGGGAGGAGCTTGCACAACACCAAGGCTCAGGTTGTAATGGTTCCTTTTTTGTTTCCTTAATACAAATAAGTCCATTCTTCTCAATGATTTGTTGTTAATGAATTATTTCATGTACTCCTTTGTCTATGTGATGAATATGCTTTGTTTTATGATGAATATTCAGGTGTTATGTAATCGTTTGCTTTGTTAGTGTATGCAGGTCTTAAAGTGAAGGAGGAGCTCATCTGGATCAGCACGGCTGGACTGCTACAACAAGCGTTGGACTTAAGGTAAGATCGGAAAACACTTGGTTTCTCATAGAATAATGTATGTTTAGAGAAGGATTGCTCTTGTTTGGTTTGTTTGTCACTAGAGAGTCTTAGACTCCTAGGGAGGTTAGGTTTGTCCGCAAAAATAACTCTTTCTGCATGACAGTTCATCTCCTCCACTCCTTACCATGCACCCCTCTATAAATTCCATTGTTTTTCACTTCATTGCTCTAATTCAGGTGAAAATTGTATTTTCTACAGGGATCCCTCATCTCGTCTATTATCATCATCCATGCCTTCACACACACTCCTACTCCCTCTGTCCATTCATTGAATCATCCTCATAGAAACCATCAGTAGATAGCAAGGGAGGAAGAAAGATGACTACACAGCAGCAGCAACATCAGATTTGCAGTCACAGGCACCATCAACAGACAACAGAGGAGGAAGAAGAATGACCATCAACATCACCTCTAATATTTGACACTTGCAGCGTGGCATTAAGGGCATAGGTAAGTATCCTACTCACTCACTCATCTACATCATTTGATCAAAGGTTGTAAAGGTTAAGAGGTAGTTGGTTTGTAAGTAAAAAGGTGGCCAATTTCCTCTAGAAAAAGGCTATGCCCTCCAAAACCTTAGGACCCTATAACATGGGCAATCTTCAATGACTTACCAGTAAAGGATGACATCAAAACCTTCATCTATGGTGTTAGTCCTTCTATTAGTGAGGAGGAGACAAAACAAGAAAAATTAGATATAGATCTAGATGGGGATGAGATGGATAAAGAAGAAACTAATACAGAAGGACATGATGAAGAAGAACATAAAGGAACATGATGCTGAAATAGAAGAGAAAGAAGGCAGTGAAACACAAAAAAGAGAGTAGCAAGAAACAAAATAGCTAAGTGGCCTCAGGGATAGAGAAGCAAATCCCATGAGCCTAATCATCACCCATAATCTCATTGTAAATGATCCTCAGTTGACACTTAGATATCTTGCTACCCAAGGGAAAGCAAGTACACATTTTTAGGATATGTTTAGGCTGCTAAGAAATGATAATATACATGCCTACTAAAAAAGATGGAAAACACTGCCACATAGCTTGAAGATCATAGAATATCAGTGGGTAGAAGGAGAAAGGAAATTAGGTCGCTATAAGCTAGAATAAAAGACCACAACAGAAGCATGAGATGTCATAAAAGATACTAGATCCACTAAGTTGATCAGAGGATGAGTAACACTTTCAGTAGGGGGTGATGATGAGTCTCATCATTGAGTAATTATATGGGCCTTAATTGGCATTAATTCACCTCCTAGCTTAGTCAAACCAACCATTCTCACAACTCATTGCATACTTGATTATATTTTCCTTATGGGTTGAGTTAGAGTTGGATGTTTTTCTTTGTGGTCTAATGTGCATGTAATGCAGGAATAAAGGATAAAATCAAGGGAAATGCAAGGATAAAAGGTAAAGCAAGGAACTATGGTAAAGTACCTTGGTAGAAACTCAGATGGGACAAGGGAGAGGAATTACAGGAGGTAAATCCTCCTCATTTACTGCCCATCCATTCGAATATCCCTCCATCAGCTAAAAGTACACACAACCAAATCAAGAGTACTAAAAGACAACCAAGCAAGTGGAAGTACAAGTAGCCTTCCTACTAGAAGGCAACTGAGCTAGTGAAAGTGAAAGGAAAAGTTACCATTAAGTTGGGAGTTGTACCTCCCTAATTTTGAGGGAATTCATTGAGACTTCAGATGTATAAATAGAGAGGCTTAGGACCTCAATTTTTTTTAACCCATCATTAGTCAGCCAGTCAGTCACCAATAGTCAAGTGCAGAATTGTAACAGTTTGATGTAACACAATGTTATTTTATAATGAAGATGAGTTTCAATTTGAGCCAGCACTGAGTTAACTCAGAGGGCTGAAGCTCTTAGGTTGGGGTACAACCCTAGCAACCGAAGCTCCTCTTATTGTATTGTTATTCTAGCCTAGATTCCTGATTTCTCTCCATTTTCTCAAGCAATTCATTCCCATTATAGTAGTAGCATAGATGCATGGTTTGATTGTTCATTTGGTTAAATAGATGCATTTCATTACAGTTGTTCAGCACAACTTTATGGCTTTCTTGTTCATGTACTTAAGCAGCTTCCTATTCATTGTTCATTTGCCTGAATAGTTGTAGTCTCATTATAGTAGTGCAAAATAGATTAGCTATGTGCCAGTTTGCTTCATTTATGCTTTCAATTATCCTGGTAGCAGAGAAAAAACCCACAATGTTTCTCATAGGTGTCTTGGCCTCACCTCCTCCCTCTGGGACCATGATGTGACAAAGAAACCTTGTAGCAACCCCAAAAACACAGGGTTTTGGTTTTCACAGAGGGTTTGTTGTTTGATGCAATCACTAAGTTCATTGCATATTACTCTATCCCTTTAATGGTCATCTGCCCCTTCACTCTCTTTCTATCATCAAACCTCACTCGCATTCCCATGTCATTCTCCTTTAGAATGAAATGCCTGAGCATAAGAGGTTAAATTCATGTTTAAACAGTTTTTGCCAGTAAATTGCTTTACACAGCAAAACTGACCAATCACCGCTCAATTTCTTTTGGAATTTGACTTTTCACCCTTTAAATCCCTGTCATTGATCTGCCTTAGCTAATCCAATGACTATCGCACACCCGCTCACCAACCTGATCAATCCATTCCCCACCGTAGATCTACTTTGCTAGATTCGACAGCCTTCGCGCAATATCGCATGGATCTCCTCTCTGACCATTATCTGGCTGAGAGCATGTGATATGAGTGGTTTCCCCATGCTACATGTCGATCGAGGAGGCAAATTGCGTGAAATTCTACAAAACTGATTATAGCTTTGAGGGCATGTGATATTCTACTTACCGCCCTCTAAACCCACTCCTCCATATCTACATGTGCCTTTGAGCGCTCTCATCTCCATCGTCGATCTGTCTCCTGATCCAATGACTGTCATTTCACCCAATACCATTTCCTCACATTCCTTTTGCCCGCGACCTAACCTCCGCCGTCCATTTGCTGATGAATCTTGTCTGTCCTTCTCCTGACTCCACCCGCATGATATAATCCCAGCCGTCCATCTTGTTATTTCACCATGTTCGCCCACCTACCTACATACCCTTCCACGATTCGATCTCAACCGTTCATTCGCCTTCCACCCTCCTGATCCAATGGTTCTTATGCATTGTTGCTCCTTCGCGTCCTCTTCACCATTTTGATCTCCTACCATTTTTCCGCTTGAACCTAGACTTCACCTAGCTTCCTTTCCCCGCACCTTAGGATAGATTTATGCTCTTTTACTTCTGAAACTAAGATAGTTAGCATTAGATTAGTGTTGTTTAGCACCTTCCTATGACTTCATGCACCACTTGTACAATTTAGATGATTATAAAAATGATAATACATTGTCCCTGAACTCCAATCTCAACTAGGTAACTCTCATATCTGACATGCATGAGTTATTTATGAGTGAATCATCAATTTACTCGTTTATCACAACAGGAAGTGCCACTCCAATACAAGAAACACCACACTACTAGACCTCCCACTAGTTCCTTCAACAATTGGAACTAGTTTAACTGACTTTAACTCAGTTAGACTGGATTAATTAATTACAACTCAAAATAAACTCCACCAAGGCTCCTATAAAGTGGGAGACACTTTACATGACTCAAGTTAGACCCTCAACTCTAATTAATTGATCCAACTAAGTAAAATTAACTTAGTTAACCAATAGAAGTTGTCATGAGATGTGGAATTACAATTTTATTCCCAATTTAATTCAAGGAAAAAATTAAATTATGATTTTCTTATTGCATTTTCAACAAGTTGGTAGTTTCATGTAGTTTCTAGTATATTATAAGTTTAGGAATAATTATCATGCCAAATTTAGCATATCCATAATTAGTATTCTAAATATTTTTCTAGAGGATTCTCCATGAGTGTTTTGGATCTATTTAATCATGTTTCTTCAAGCAATTTAATGTATTTGAGTTAAAGAGCCACAACTATATTATGTTATGTTTGGTATTGTTGTGAGTAATTTTTTGAGTGTTTAAGTCTGGTTTCCCCCTCTCTCCTTCATATTGGTATCATATTTAGAGAAATTGAGTTATCATAGTCAAGCATATTAGAGGAAGCTAAGCTAAGCATACCAATGTAGGTTGGATATGAAGAGATAAAGATTGAACATCGTCACCATTAAAATAATAATAATAATAATAATAATAATAACTCATTGTATTGTTTGCATAAAATATACTATGTTCATTGTTGTTAAGGGAGTCATATATTCGTTGTTCATTGAGGTAGTTGTGAGAATCCTTTGTTGTATGAAGAACCACCATAATCATCTTCAAAGAAGCCAAGTAGCTCATTGTTTCAAAAACCACCATAACAACCTAACCTAATTGTTGCGATGTTATGTGAGTGAAGCTTTGAATGGTATTATTAAAATGTAGTGAAGGTATTTCATGGTGTCACTATTAGCATGACATACACATAATGATGATCTTTTAAAAAAATTCATTTGGTTGTAAATTTTTTTGGGAAGGTCAAAGTTGTTCGTGAAAAAAATATTTTATCTTATTATTATTTTGTAAAAAGGATTTTTTTCCTCTGGGAAATATATTTCAAAAGTGATTTTGATTATGGTATAAAAATATAAAAGGGTGTAGCCCCAAGGGTTAGCTTAGTTGGTCAAAATCAGTGCCTCGCCATCGGAAGGTCACAGGGTCCAATCTCCCCGAAGCCCTTGGGGTCAGGCCTTGCTAGTGGGCCGTGGGGCTAGATTCCCTTTAGAGTTGATCAACCCAAAGTTTTCCGTGGACATAGTGCCACCTGTTGATTAAGGTGTTTGTGAACCACAACCTAAGATATATATATATATATATATTATATATAATATATATATATATATTATATATATACTATATATATATATATATATAAGGGTGTATTATAAAGGAAAAAATAATTTTAAAAAAGGTAAAAGAGTATATGATAGATAAGAAAAAGTAAATTTGTAATTTTGTCTAGTTTCCATCATTATTTTTGGAGAGTGAATCATCTCCTCCAAAAGGGTCAAATTATATACATTTTTTTTTTTAAATATCATTTAAGAGTTATCTTTTGTACACAATTTCTAGGTCATTAGGATGAGAACCATATTACACATATAATGTTGTAGGATATTGCGCTGAATGAATTTGAAGAACCCATAAGTGAAGTAGCCTATGAGGCCATGACTCAAGATCATAAGGATTATCTTGGAGAAAATAGGAAGGATGATGCAGTAGCATTATTTCTTATTTCACAAGCTTTCAACGAGAACATTATTCCCAAGATAGCAACAACAACAAGTCCCAAAGAAGCTCAGTATATTATGGAGGTAATATAAATTGAAAGGGGGATCATACAACACTGATCAATTTCAAAGTGAGACACATAACATTGTAGTTAATAAAGGGACTACTGTAATAGAATAACTAGAAGAATTTGATATCTCAAAAGTAATTATAGAATTTGTTCAAGAGCCTATATAAGAAGAAGAATATAAACAAGACAATGAGACTACAAGTGTCCTAAACACTACATAAATGTTCAAAGAAATTGTAGAATAAAAAAATGATTCAGTATGAGATGCAAAAACCAAGTATGGTGAAGAAAATGAAGTCCATATTCCTCATGACTCTTCGAGTTGGGTGCTTAGCTAGAGATATGGATTTGCATGGAGTACTAGTTCTTCCCTTTTATAATTTCCTATGAGGAGGAATGAAGTCCTAATGGTGTTCACTGGGGCCATTTTCAATATCACCATTTCCTTGCTCTACACAATTATCCAGTAATACCTCCCCAAGTTGAAATTTAAACTTGTTTTGACTCAAAAAAAAATCCTGTGTCTTTCCTATTGGAAGTATCTTATACAATTAATATTTTGACTAGGAAATGATGGTATATACTTTTGAAGGGGTTATTTTTATTACAGTTCTACTCGCTAGGAATTTTTCTTAAATTATTCCACAAATAATATGGGAAATTGAACTTCTCATATTCAAAATTAAAATGCAATAGAAGCATAAGATGATATAGCAAATTATTATGATAACATCATTCACACATCAAATAATTTTGCAAGACAACCAATGCTCTCACCCATTTATCTTTAATCCAAGCGTAAGGTGTGTGTTTTGACCAGTCAACGTCTTGATGCATCAACTTCAGTGATTGATTTCAAAAACCATGTTCCATAGGTGTTTTTTAAAACCACTTATCCCATGTTCTTGGAAGAATAGTGGTAAAAAGCATAGGGAATATAAATTTTGGAGAAAAAGAAAGAAAAATCTTATACATCATAGAGTTGAAGACAACCTGCACCAACATGGAAAAGTAAACCCAATTTTTTAATTGATCTCAAGTGTTGTAATTAAGGGGGAGCGTTAGACATAAATAATTTGAGTCACTTCCAACTAATTGGTAGTTTTTAGTAGTTTATAGTAGAGTCTAAGTTAGGAACAATCAGTCATGCTAAATTTACCATAGCCATAATTAGTATTCTAAATGTTATTCTAGAAGATTCTCCATGAGTGTTTTGGATCTCCTGAATTGTGTATCCTAAATTGATTAAATGAAATCAAGCTAGAGAGCCACAAACCTATTATGGTGTGTGTGATATTGCTATAAGTTATTTTATGAGTGTTTAAGTATGGTTTCCTCCTATATTGCATCCCAACCTCCACTACCCTTCGTAGCTATATTTTCCCCTTCCCAAACACATACACTCCCACCCATTGCTAAAATTTTGTTGCCACTTGCTTTATAAATCATCTAAGGAAGAAAAGGAACACCATGAAGCCATTATTTATTTGATTTAAGAAGAAGAAGACAATGAAGGGATAGAAGGAATTGGATTTCTACACAAGGATAAAAAAGGGTGTACAAGCTTCATATGGTTATCTAAAAAAATTGATATCCACAGAACCATTCAAGTCCTCAACTTATGTCGATCGCAAATTCTAGGAATATCATGGAATTTGATGGTTAGGAGGGGAGTCAATTATTTGACCTCTCTCCAGATTCCAAAATATTCCTAGAATCTGTGATCACTTGCCCCATTCAAGACATGTCTTATGACATCTATGTAGGTCTTAAAGACCTTCAATGTCATTTCAAAGGGACGTATATTTGAAGGCCTTCATGTCATTTAGGAGGAAGAAAAGGTACTAACAACAGTTCATGTTACAATGGACACCAAATAGGGAGTTTTGTGGTCAAAATAAAAGATGGATTTTTCACTAGAAAAAGGATTACGGATGTCACACACACTTATCCATCACAGATTGTATTCATAACATTATAATACAACTATTATTAAGTTGTTTTATAGGTGAACTTTTTTTGACAATTATAAACTTGATTATTATACACCTAACATTTTAAAAATTTACAAAACTAGTCAATTTTTTTTCTTTTTTCCTACAACTTCCTGAAATTTTAGAAAAATATAATTATTTTTGTTTTGTTACACTTCTTAACTGACAAGTACACGCAGAGATTTTTTTTTGTTGATTTTGGTGGTAATAGCGCAAATGACACACAAAGGAGTTGGTTTTTGTGGTACAATGAAAAATACATGCATTTTTCTTCTTGGTGATTTCTCTATCACCATGGGGTTCCAAATAACACAAAGATAGCAACAAAAATTAGGTCCAATGAATCTTAGGATATTCTATAGATGGGATGCAGTGAAAGGGGGAGCATGCAACAATGATCAGTGTCAAACTAAGACACATAACCTTGTAGTTAATAAAGCAACTATTGTAATAGAAGAACTAGAAGAATTTGATATCGCAAAAATAATTATAGAAGTTGTGTAAGAGCTTATTGAATAAGACTAATATAAACAAGACAATGATACTGCAAGTGTCCTGAGCACTACATAAAAGTTTAAAGAAATTGCAAAATAAAATAAAAAATGAATTTGTATGAGATGTAAAAAACGATTATGGTGAAGAAATTGAAGTCCAATGTGAAGATACCTATATGGATGTGTTGTAGCGGCTAAAACCACCCTCCAAAGTTTTTCCTTAGCTTCGTTTTGGAGGCTCCCTACCAACCATCCTTAGTAGCATGTCTTGCACTGTCAAGTACATATGCTTTAGCTGAGTTTTAGTGGCTTGCCGGCCTGTGCATGTCAGCTTGTTTGTCTCCCTCCCGCAAGTTGACATTATGGACTTAGACTATTTGTTGGCTGAGAGACTCCCCCAGAAAACTGCGCAATTCTATAGGGGAACCAACCTTCCCTCCAAAAATTGCACAAATTAGCTAGGCAGCCTATTGGGCTCCATAATTTCGTAGATCAATCAAGCAATCCTCCTCCTGAAAACTGCGTAATCTGACTTGACATTAGGCGTCAACCCAAAAATTGTGCAATTCTAGGAGGCAGTGACCTGCTCAGCCCAGAAATTGTGTAATGCTTGATAGACATCCAACTCTAGTCAACCCAGAAGCTACGCAAATTTTCATCCCAAGCTTGTAGACTAATGCATGCACCTTTAGGTTGATCGGTTCCCTTGGGGACTGAGCAAAACTGATTTGCATGCATGGGCTACTTTTCTCGAAATAGCAAAAGGTAGCATACAAAAGGAATCCCTATATTTTAGGGATCTATTTTTAGGAATTGGAAGTTACATGTAAAGATCATTTTAGAAACCTCCCGTTAAGTGCCACTTTTTCCTATATTTGTGGCATGCACGTCATAACCTCAATCTTATCAGAACTTATGGACCAGACACTGGAGAGCTCATTCCTCACATCGATATTGTAGCTATGACATCCCACATCGTATCTAGGAGTCTTCGGCACTTTTAGCTTAGTTGTTTCAGGGTAAGTCTACTTCTCACATCTTGCATTGTTTCTCTGTCGCTTTTTGTGTTTCACTTTGTGTAAGTGTTTTTTGCTTGATTTCAATGAGCGCTTGCTGTCATTTTAATGTATGTTAGATTGTAGAAGCATCGTTTAAGTTTTCATTTGCATCTCATTGATGTCGCATGCATGACACTTTTTTTCACTAACGGTCACTGTTGCGGCGACCCACTTCACACACATTGATGTTTTCTGTTCTATGAATCTCACACCTACTATTTTCATGCACAATCATTCACTCTTGGTTACACTCAGTTTCACCATGCATTCAGACTTCTCATCTGTACAGTCACCCATTGGTAGGTTTGAGTTGCCTTAGCCCAGACCTTGCTTTGCCCAACTAGCATTACACATTTTTGGAAGTGAAGGAATTTCATTCCCTCCAAAAATTGTGCAAGTCTGGCCTAGCACTAACCTCCAGGCCTGCATTGCGCAATTCTGGGAGGAAGTGCCTTACCAGCCCGAGAAACTACGCAATACAGTTTCATGGTTTGTATGTCACTGCTGACTAAAATTGCATATTGTGCAGTTTCAGTCGTAACAGGCTATGAGGGACTATGCATTGCCAGTTCCAGTAGTTAGTTAGCCACTCGACAACCCAAACTATGCCTTGCGCAATTTTGGTAGTCAGTCTCCTTGCCTCCCAGCGAAAATTGTGCAATCTTTACAGACAGTCACACAGGTATGTTTCATGTCAGTCCTCCAATTTGTTTTGGTTTTCAACTGACATGTTTCTTTCCATGAGTGTCGCTATGTCTCTAGGTAACACAGGTGTTCGTCTACCTCTCAGCAATACAGGTACAACAACCCCAAAAAGCATATTCAAAGGACATTGTTGAAAGCGCAACTGGGGATGCAATCAATCAAGTGTCTATGAACTTGCCTATCTATGGAGACATCAAGTTGTTCATAGACAAGGATATCGAGAGGAAATGGCAACAACATCACAGCGAGTAGCAACAGAAGATAGAAGACCTACACGCGACAAGGGAAAGAGGAAGGTTGTTGATAGTGCAGAGGCAAAGCAAAGTGACAAGTTCAAGCAGATCCACTTGTGATGAGAGAAGCTTTGGAGATTGAGGCTATGACGTGATAGCACAATAGGAGGATCATGTAAAGGAAGAAAGAGAAACGGAGAAGGAGTTATAGGTGCTGAAGTGACAACAACTCAAGGAAGAATAGGCATTGCACAAATGAGAGAAGGAGTTGCAATAGGAACAAGTACAGAAGGAAGCACAACATGCACAGACTGATGAAACTGTGCCCACATAGGTTATAGACCCATCTAATAATTGGCATGGAGCAGACTCGGTGAGAAGTTTTATCAATTGCATGCAAGGGTATTCAGGAGCATGGATGCCATTGTGCGCATGCATGTAATACCACCCATTGGCACACTCACTGAGGTGAAGAAAATAACCAAGTGCGACTAGAATTGAACATGTATGTCGACAAATTGATGCGCATAGTCACTAGCACACACTTGGAGATTAGCACAGACACTCTGCATCAGTATGTTACTGGTCCAACTACACTCAAGACGATGATGCACATGTTATCTGACGAGTTGGGTAGAGGAGCTATATTGGTGTACCCGGATGCAATTGAGGCAAGAATTCAGATTCAGCGGGATGTCACCATTGAGCATGCAGACACCATCATGGATGACCAAGATTGGCATTAATTTGCCACCATAGATCATCACGAGGATGTTGAAGAGTTAGTCTTCCCACAACTATCTGAGTTGTAGTGATGTCTTGCATGGATTTCTCAAGCTTTTTTTGTCTCACATGGGTACATGTGCAGATTATATGTAACATCTTGTAAAGTGAAATCCCAAGTGTTGATAGTTGAATTTAACAATCATGTAGTAAGTGAAGAGTCATGAGGGTAGGTGAAAAGTCACAAAGGGGAATGTCAAGGGTCACCCCAACCTTTTCTATTTATAGAACCTCATAACTCATTGTAAGGGCTTTTGGTAAGCCAAGCTTCCAATAGGAGTATCATAGAGAAATCTTGGAGTGTATTGTAACGAGCCTTGACTTCTCCACATTGTAGAGCTAGTACATCTCTTTGGAGGAGCATGCAACAATGACTGTAACATTCCGTTATCGAGACTAGTGGTTGGTCGGTTGTATTGTATGATTGGAACTTTCACTTCTTAATATAATAGATCCAGCACATTTCATGCATATGTTGTTATTGTGTTTCAACTATCTAGGTTACTCTAATGGTATATGTAGTTGTTTTCTTATGCATGTATGTATAGACTCTTTCTGTATATGTATGTATGAATCGTACTAATGTGTGTTGTTGGTTTAACCATCACTTTGGATTGTTGGTTCACATGCCTTCTAGTTTGTGATGCATCTTCACGCGTCTGTTCCCTTCCAAGTTGCATGATTTCATAGATTTTCAAGGGGTGCACTCATCCCACTTTCTGTGTGTTAGAATTGTTCATGCACCTTCCTTGGCTTGCTATGCATGTCACTCCCTTTATACCAACAAGGAAATCCTACTTACCTCTATGCGCAATCATGGTCAAGGTGATACCGTACGAACCATTGTTGGGACTCCTACACCAAATGGTCTGAGGTCTAGTTGGGACTTCATACCAGGGAGATCCCTTAACATGTTGGTAGGTCCAGCACCGTCAACATTTTGGCACTAGAAGGAGGTGCAGATGACAAGTTGCGTGATCCATATTTAAATAGGAACACAACAAATTATAGATATAACCATACATATAGAGATGCAACAAAAATAATACTTCATTTCATTACTGTAAAATACTGAAATATGCTTACAAACATAAATGGAAATAAAATAGCTAGGGCGATGGTAGCTTATGTCTGAGAAGAGATGTGGCAGCTGCATGCCTCTAAACTATGTTACAATGAGGCTCAAAAGCCTATCTATTGTTGAGAAACAATGGAATACCCTAAACATCCAAAAACCTAACCCTAGAAGATGAAACACCAAACTGTGGGCCCCATTTGGGTAAATTGGTACATCAAATTCCCAAGGTCATAATTTTGGCATACAATCTTTGTTTGACACACACAATATCTTGTTAGAAATATCTATCTAAGAAATACGAATTTGGGAAGAGAAACATTGGTTCATGGACCCATGTTGCTCCGAGTTTTCCCAAAAACATCATTTAGGGCCTCAAAACAGCTTCGGAAGTTCACAATCTGAAAAACTGCTATAAATAGTAAAGTGTGCTACAATTAAGGAAACTGAAAAGCTGAAAGAAACAATGGTGGGGGTCTAAGCAGACTTGGTGGGTGGACACCAATATCCAACTAGATCATTCCTCCCCCCTTAGGAAGCAATGGTCCCCATTACGTTGAGTTCCTCCATGAGATGAGGAAAATTTTGTTGAACTTGGTCCCTAGTGAGTCACTTGCCTTGGTGAAGGGGTTGGCTTGCTTTGATAGCTCAATACAGTTGGATATTCTACTGGCGAGTGTGATTGATCTATGTGTCCATGATCTGATCAGTTGCAGTGTGTTCCATGCAATCTGGATTCAACTCTGTGGATGTGAGCCATTCTGCAATGTCGAATGTGTCTAGTAATAGTGGAAAGTATAGTCGAAGGCAGTCCACATTGAATAATGGTTGTAGGACAAGGAATGGGGGAATGCTAAGCTCAAATGCATTGTCTCCAATAGCCTTGGTAATGGTGTAAGGACCATATCAGAGTGGTCTAAGTTTCCCATAGGCTTCGGTAAGGCGTTCCTTTTGCAAATGCAACTAAACATTATCGTCCACTTGAAACTTGTGTGGCACCCAATGTTGATCATGTCGTTACTTGTACTTGGCATTTGATTTCTCCAAAATGTCGTAGACCTACTGGAGAATATGTTGGATGTGCTCAATGAAGTTGTTTTCCTTATCTGTTTCAGAATGGACATGAGCTGAATCTGCTTGAGTAGCTACAAATGGCATGGCCACATCATTGGGACATAGTGGATGGAATCCCAAGCCCACTTGAAAATAGATGTGGCTAGTCGAGTTGTGGAGAGCCCGTTTGTAGCTGCACTAAACATAGGGGAGGCTCTCATACCATGTGTGTGGATGCTTTGAGTTGTACATGCACAAAATGTGTACGATCATCCTGTTGACAACCTTTGTCTGGTCATCAATTTGACGATGGAAGGCTATGGACTTAGTGAGTTTGGTGTCCAGCATCGACTAGAGACTAGACCAAAATGCACTGAGGAACCTGCTATCCTAATTTGAGATGATAGATTGTGGGATCCCAAAGTGTAGCCAAACTCGTTCAAAGAAGAGTTTAGAAGTGGCTTCTACTGAGATATTCTTCTTGTAGGCTGCCATAATGGCCATCTTCGAGAACCTGTTGACGACCACAAAAACACAGCCATTTCCATGCTTAGTAGAAGGAAGGCCTAACATGTAATCCATGGAGATGGATTCCCAAGGTCGACTAGGGCTAGGCAGTAGGGTATAGAGGCCTTGCTTCTTGATGGTCAGTTTGGTGATGGTGCAGGCAGTGGATGATCTAATGTACTTCCCGACATCCTATCAAAGATTCAGCCAATAGAAATACTTACTATCACCATTTTCTCGACCCTGACATGCTAGCAACCCGACTGTAGTGTGCTTCCCAAATCATCTTGGCATGCTCACTTGAAGGAACACAAAGGTGACCCAGGTGGCATAACAGGGCATCCTGGAGGTGAAAATATGGAACATGCCAACCCTCTAAGAGTGTCTGGTATGTGTGGTTGAATTCTTGGTCGCTTTTGTAGAGAAGTAGCCAATCAAAATTCTCATGCCCACAAGAGTTGAGCACGGTGGTTAACACCATGATCGGTGGTCGACTAAGGTAATATGTAACATTATTGGTGTTGCCCTTCTTATACTTGATATTCAAATGGAATTGTTGCAGGTACGTGGACCACTTCTGATGGCGATCATTCTGCAATTTCCCTTGGGTCTATATGAACTGCAAGGGTCAACGTCTATGTGGATGACCATTTCCTTCCCCAAAATGTAATGCTTCCATTGTTGACAGGTCTGCATAATGGAATACATCTCTTTGTCATAAGTGGGATACTTTCGGACTATGTGTGAAAGTGTCTCACTATGATATGCCACTAGATGTCTGTGTTGAGTAAGGACTGCCCCAATAGCATAGTCAGAGGCATCTATCTCAATCTCAAATGGTTCTTGCAAGTCTGGTAATGTGAGCACTGGTGCCAAGCACAGGCGATCTTTCAACTCTGTGAATTCCTTCTATTGAGATTTAGACAAAAATAATTTTTCTTTCACTCCTCCCTTGGTGACTTGACTCAAGGGCCAAGTGATATGAGAAAATCCCAACACAAACCTGCGGTAGAAGTTGGCAAGGCCTAGAAAGTTGTGGAGCTCTGTCAGAGTGGTTGGAGATGGGCAATCCCAATTGACTTGGATCTTGGATAGATCTACATGCACCCCCCATTCATCAATAATGTTTCCCAGATACTGAACCTGTGTCATGCCAGAAGTGAATTCCAAATTGGCACATAACATGTGTTGCCACAGTGTTTGGAGAACTTGTCGGATGTGGTGGAGGTGCTCTTCCCAACTCTAGTTAAAGATTAGGATGTCATCCAAGTATACCACTACAACTGAGTTGGTGAATGGCCACAAGATATCATCCATTAGCCTCATGAAGGTTGCAGGAGCTATTATATACCTAGGGGGGATAATATGGGGTACCGAGGGAGGTACCCAAGGTAATAATGTAATAATGGGATGGGCCATAGTAATAAATAAGGTGGTTAACCCATGTCATGTAAGGACCACAAGTAGTTAATAATAATGTAAGGGGCCCATGGTATTAGTTGATGGTATGAGGAAACCATGGTAATGATGCATGGTATTGTATGTATGAGGCCTATATAGAGGCTAGAGACTCCACATGGAGAGTATGAAGATAAGTATTCTTGTATGAACAGGCATATGGCTTGTGGAG
>APFE030260935.1:17812-37561 GCA_000404065.3 Pinus taeda | reverse complement strand
TGATTCCCCCCCCCCCCCCCCTCTCAGTATTATTTCCAACACTTGGTTCATTAATATTCTCTAGAGACATGTTGGTAGTTGAGTTCATTGTTCTACATACTTATCTTGTAGGAGTGACATCCTTTATTAATTGGTTCATATCATACTTGTATTGACATCATGTTGAGCATGATAGGGGGAGTACTTCTCTCATCCCTCACATTGTTGGCATTGTTCTTCAATGTTGGTATTTCCATTTTCCATTGATGTTAAAGTGGGGAGAAAATGGAGAGAGTATGCAGAGATTATGGATATCAGATCAACCTCTAAGTTATGAATATCGGATTTAGGTTTACACCAATTCTAGAGGGGGATCGTGTTGGCATTGTACTATTGGAATTGATGTAACCAAGAACATAGAAGAGTTTGTATTTTGTTGATGTCAAATTGGATTGTATCTCACCCTTTGTGGTTGGTACAAAAGTTGGATGAGGATGCATAGGTACCTCACAAGGTGGAGTTTTATGTTTATGCCTTGATACTTGTAGAGTGAATGTTTGGAGGATTTTTCATGATTATGAGACACTTTTCATGGGTTTGTATAGATTTTGCAGGCTCAAGGCACTTGAAGAGGTTGATGAATAGATTCTAGAAGTTTGAAGTTGATCATATGGTTGACATCAGGCTTGGTAAGGGTAACACTAGTAACATTACGGAAAATTGAACTAGGAGCAAGGATAACATAGGTTCTCTGTGTATTACATGCGTCAGTAATGTACTTACCAAGGTTTACAACAAGGTGGTCCCATGTATCCATTCTTGTTTATCTTGGAAGTGGAGGGATTGGGATGATACATTTGATGGGCCTCCCAAGCTTCACAAATCAAAGGTCTCCACCTCTGGGGTAATGATCTTGCATATCACTCATCAATAATTCATGGATGACATAATGATTTTTTGTAGTGTTTCCACCAGGGAAGTCAAAAAGTTAAAGAACATTTTGCATGAGTTTATGCAGGCTTCCAAAACAATGATAAACAATGAAAAATGAAATATATTTTCTTTAACACCCCGAAGGTTATCTATATTTTCTTGGCCAGAACCCTGGGCTTTGGAGCTAGACTCCTTCCTATCAAATACCTAGGAATTCCTTTAGTTGTCAATTCCCTAAGGACAACTTGCTAGAAGGATATTCTTCAAAAGATTCAAACTAAACTTAATGGTTGGGAATTTAGATTCCTGAACCTTGCAAGTAGAGTTGTCCTCTTGAAATTTGTTCTTCAATCAATCCCGATTTATCAAATTTTAGGTTTAACTACTCCTAAGACCTCCTGTCAGGGTATGAAAGAGCTCTTCAAAAGTTTCTTTGGAGAGGAGCCCTGCAAACTAAAAAATGGGCCCTTTTTTCTTTGACTAATTTTATTAAACCCAAATTAGAAGGGGGTCTCAGCTGAGAGACCCAGATATTCTAAACAAAGTTCTTGGGGCCAAATTATGGTGGCAATGGTTAAAGGGAGGCCTTGATATCTAGAAGAATATATGGACAAGAAAATACAGTATGTTGATTTCTCCAGTAGCTAAATTAAGAGATATGAATAACCCCAAGGGATCTTCAACTTCGAACTTAGCTTACAATAGCAGAGATATGGTCAGATGACACAAATTCTTGGAAATATGGGATAGGAAAAGTGCCCTATTTTGGCAATACGCTTGGTAGCAATGTTAGAGTTGTTTAGTTGATAGTACCTGAGTGGAATCTTCCTTTTCACAAGCAACAAAAATTGTACGACAGTAGATCAGTTCTGGAAACCCATATAGAATGATATGAATTGGAGGCCATAGAAAGACCCAAATGAATGGGCACACCCTCCAGTAACTGATCAATGGTATGTGCTAAACAAAGAACTGCAGTCTAGGAAAATAACTAATCAATATGGCTAGGACATCCTAAGATGGACATATTCCACCAAAGATATGGCTAATGTAAAAGAAGCATACAAATTAGAAACAAATAACAACCCAGACAACTACAGTCCCATTTGGAGGAGGATTTGGAAAGAACACCTATGGCCAAAGGTGACATGTTTTCTCTCGCTGGTATGTTGCAAAAGAATCTTAACCTAGTATCAAATTCAAATGAGAGAAGTTTACCGACCATATTACTGCATTATGTGCAACGAGCAAGAAGAAACAACACAATATTTGTTGAATACATGTCCCCTGATGGAGAAATTGTGGAATAAGTTAGCCCTTCTCTTTGGACACCTAGATAGGGATTAGCATAGAATTACAGAAAAAATTGAAGCATGGATAAAAGGGATATTATGAATCCAATTCTTAATAGAGCTTGGAGTTTGGCTTTAATATTTCTCCTATGAGAAACATGGAAAGAATGTAACAAAAGAATCTTTAAAAATCAATATTTAAACCTAGAATGAATATGGAAAGGGATCACTCAAAACATCAGAGAGACATTCGTAGCTGATCAATGGCATCCGGATGATTGGTAGGTTCCCCCCCACGAGGCCCTAATTCTCAATCAATTGAATATATCTCCAAAATCATTTCTCCCACCTCATGGAAGCTTATGGTTTCTCCTAGATCATCGTCATCACATTTCTCATCCCCTCCATAGGGTTTTATGAAACTCAACTTCAATGGGGCCTCAAAAGGAAATTCCGGGTATGTCGATTATGGAGGAATTTTCCAATATTACCATCAAAATATCAAGATCCTCAATGTTGTGGATTATGGTCATGCTAGTAACAAATAAGAAGAATTCACTACTGTGGAAAAAGGCTTAGTCATAGATGAAAGAGAAGGATACAAGAAATTGGTGATAGAAGGGGATTCCTTCCTTATGATTGAGATGCTTAAAAAAATCAATCAAGGCTCTAGTAGTGAAAAGATCAGTTAGATTTGGAGATTTGGCTGACTAGTCCATAATATCGACAATCTCATAGTTGGGTTTGATTACATAATTTTGTCCCATTTCAGAAGAGAAGGTAATAGGGCAGCGTATTTTATGGAAAAGTGGGGATACCTAAATGTTGGAAGGACGATGGATGAGCCATGGCAGGCAATATAAAATAGAAAATATTTGGATCAATTGAAATAGAGCTTGTCAAAAGATTCTAGTGATAAAAACCTTCAAGACCAAGAATTGAGTCTGAGATCCCTGACCAAGGTGAGAGCCAGTGTAGTGGTCTTGGTGGGATCTGAACCAAGGATGGTGCATTAATGAGGCTCAATGCTAGATGGCTAAGTGATGGTCTTCATTTGCCTCCTTGCATGTTTAAGGTGGCAAGGAACGTTCTAAGGTGTTTCAGGAGGCACATGTTTCTATTAGTAAGATCATCTCTAAGGTTTGGCTCCAGAATTGTTGTTTGGTCGACTGTTGTGGTGAAGAATATTTTCTAGGCTCTAAAACTAGTTATGGATGGGTGGCTCCTACGTATTCTCATCTCCTAACCTGCAAACATTTAGTGTGGGTATGCTCTTTTAGTTAGTTCTAAATGCATCCTCCAACCATGGTTATGTTTCATTGCTTGCATGTTAAGATGGTTTTTTCTAAACTGAGGAATTTGGACATTTTTTAGGGTCCTTGGGTTGTTTTTGAGGAAATTAATGCTAATTATGAACCATAGCCCATGCTCCCTAACATTCTCTCTGTGTATTATGGTATTCTACTTTCTCTGATGGATCTGCATTCTACAATTATTGTTGAGATTTTATCTAGTGTTCTGTGTTTATGGGCTCTTTAACAAATGATTTCATTAATGATATGCCAGCTACTTCAAGTGCTATGGGTAATTTGTAAGAAGAACCACCTTATCCGGTGCATAAACTTGTCTTCAAAGGGTTACTAGGTTCCGAAGGTAAACAAACTAGGCCCATTAGATCAAGGCTAGATCAAAGTTTTGGAGGATACTAGATTCAGTGAGTTTACTACTTACTATTATTTTGTATCATATTTTTAGGGATACACCACTTATGGCCTGGTAAAACTTCTATTCCTATAGGTCTCTTTACAGGTTAGGTGACAGTTCAAATGAGCTCCTAGACGGTTGGTGTAGAAACTTTTTGGTTTTGGTTTAGATCCCCCTTGTGCTATCTGCAAGTAAGCCCTATGGATCGACCCTCCTCTCACAAAAGGAAGATAGGACAGTGAGGATAGGTTCAGGGCCAAATCAAAGGTCAAGGGTGTGGTGGTGGGAAAGCTTAGTCTCCACAAGCCAGTTTCTGAGGGCATCATGGTAATGTTCGAAAGGGTCAGGAAGCCACTCAAGTTAACCATCTTAATATGCCTCCCCCTATTCATTAATTGATTTCAGGTTAGGAATCAGAGCTTAAACAACAAGATGAAAACACCGATTTGGAATTGGAGGAATGGTAGTGTTTAATCCAGTACCTAGGTCAATATTGAGAAAGGTTTACCCAGTTCCAGCAGATGGTTTATTTACATTGGCTTATGAAAAAAATTGTGGCTAAATAAATAGTGTCTAGTCCTGCTGGACCATCCAAACTAGATACATATCTCTAAGAAATTCAAAATGAATTTCAATTGATCCAACGTCAAATCCAAATCCAAAATTATCGCCTCAGTTGGATTGAGAAGCACACCCCTTCCCTTCGTCAGAGAGAGTTGTCGGGTTCCAACGCGAAAGAACCAACACCTATTCACTCCTCTGATGAGTAGCTGCATGATTAGCATAGTTATGTTTTTTTATAATTTTGAGTAGTTTACATGATGACTTTATAATCTTTTAGTTTATTTTATAGCTATTAGGACAATTAAGGATACCCATACTTATATTGCACTGCTAGACAATCTAAGGCTCTTTAAATTTTGGATGGCTTATAATGCAGTTAGATGGAAAACAAACCTAGTTTTCTAGTGTGCAGGTTGAGGCCATCTAACACTATTCGATGTGTATGTACACTTTTCCTACTTTTTGAAATGGAATAGAAAGGATTTGCCAAGCTTACAAAAAACAAATAGACTATTTGAAATTAAATAAATCGAAACAAAAGGAAGGTAATGTTTACATTTCCAATTTTCCTTTCAATGATGTATCAACCATTTATTTTCAATCCTCTATATTATTTGATGGTTGAAAAATATTCGACAACAATTTTGCTTGCCAACACATAAATAGAAATAAAATCAACAAAATAATTGTTTCTAATTTATGGAATTTTTTTAATATGCTAACATAAGTATTGTTTCTTAATATAATTAAAATATATATTTATATATTATATATATATATATATTATATATAATATATAATATATATATATATATATATATATATATATATATATATCTGGAGCATAACAATGAAAATGATTAAATGATAATTTTATATTTTTAAATTAATTTAAATTGTAAAACACAACTTACTATTTGGGTTAGGTTCCTTGATGTAAGTTTGATAATAATTTTTTTTTTTTTTTTTTTAAGTTCGGTTGGTGAGACAAGTCCAAGGGATTAAACCTCCAATCACTTTGATACACAAGGGATTTCCAACATGTTTTTTGCCAATTGTGCTACCATTCATAGATGGTGGTGACCAAATTTTATATAGAGGTTAAAGGTTGGAACGAAATCCTAATTCTTCTATAGTTAAATGTTTTTCTAAAAGATATCTAACCATAGAATTCCTAGGGTTTTGTTTGTATTTTAGAAGTGTTAATTTCATTCTTTAGACTAGTCAAAACAAAGAGTTACTCTTGATTTTTTAAGATTAAATTTGTTTGCCTACTTATACTATTTCTTTCAACCCTCTATTTATTCATTTCATCACATTTTCTTTTTAAATTTATATCTGATAATATCTGTAATATATTTAATGACAATATTTCTAATATTATGATGATAACGTAATGTGACATTTAATCTTATTAGCCAATTCTTTTTCCAAAAACATGGCATATTTATGCCAACACCACTTGCATTGCAAGTGGTCTTGACTAGAATTTGAAGCCTTCATAAAATATCTCTTGTCTATTATGTTGTTATTTGGAAATTCAATTGCATAAATTGTCTTCATTAAATTATCATCCAGGGATACGCTTAAGCTTGTGATGGTGCCAGAAAAATATATGCAGGAGTAGGCAACTAACTCTAAGTTAAGAAAACTTTGTTGTTTTAAGAAAGAAAACACTAAGATCCCTTACAAGGGTCCCTTCCATATTGTTTCATAATGCCTATCAACAATCAAAATTATCAAGTATTCCCAATGAAAACAGTAAAGCCTATAAAACTATAGAAAACATTAAGATGAGTTACATGACTTAGTTGTTGTAGGAAATAAAACACTAAGCTCCCTTACAGGATGTCTATTCCTAATGTTTCACAGGACCTGTCAATAATTAATATTATAAAAAAACATATAAATCTAATCAATCTTCACAACTATTTATAATGAAATAAAATGCTTTCCTGATCCGTTTGGAGTGAGCTCAATTCTCCTAAGAGAAATGTTACAAACTATTCCATAAATTCATACACTACATTAAAGAAATTTACATCTAAAACTATAGAATGGAAATTTATATAAAAGGAATCTTTATTCTATTCCATAATAAGTTGGATACATGCTCTAATAGTCCTTTTCGAATGGAGGAGGCACTCCTATTTATACACAAACTTCCATGATTCTTCCATGATTCTTCAAAGCTTCCATGATTCTTCTCCATGAAGTATGCTTGAAGGAATCTCCCAAATATTTGTCAAATCTTCAAGGGGTTGAAGAATAAATTAGAATTTAAGGCTTGGTCATCAAATACGACTCTGTTGAAGTCTTCAAATACACCTAAAAACATGATGAAAATCATCCCACTTCCATATATAAGTGAAAACATGTTATTTTTCCAAAATCTAATCATAAATTCACTCAAAAACACTAAAATAGATGCATTTTAAAATAATAAGTCTAAAATTGATGTAATCACGAAAATAGTTTAATGTAATGGTATGGGAAAGAGAAATATTGTTTAAAAGTGAACTGAAAGTGAAGTGAAAGGTTGGTAAAATTATCTTATTTGGGTGACCCAACATTCCCCCCAACTGAAGATGTTGCATGTCCTCATGCAACCTTGCATTGATTTTATTAAACTGTGTGATGGAGTCTTCTTTTCTGATGTGTAGAAACATTTTTTCCTATGGTTGGTTCTTGTGTGACAACCATAAATATTGCGAGTATTAGTTTTTTGTGACAACACTTTCCTTTTTACGCTTCTTATTACTACAACAAAGAATGATCTTGAAAATTCAACCATATGTATACATTTTAAATGATGATTCAATAATGTGTGCATCAACCATTCAATTGTTTTAGCCCCATTTGCCAGAAATTGTTGTGCAAAACATGCTCTTTAAATAGGCTATGTATAGGCAACCACAAAATTAAGGATAGCTTATTGAAAATTTATGTTTCTATTGCTGCAAAATTTATTTGGAACATCATCCACATGGTAGTTTTACTTAGGAATGTATGCTTAATATGAAAACCAATGATGCATTATGGAATTAAATCAAGGTGTTTATAAGAACAACAAATTTTAATTGTGAAAAACATGTTGGTCAAAAATATATGACGTTATAAAATATGGGATCGAAAAATAGTGTAATGAATATAAGGAATGATGAATACCCCCCTTGCAAACTGAAGGTCATTTCCATTGTTGGAAAATGTAGAAAATAAGGAAGACATAGAATGACATGAAATAGGGAAGGATACGAAAATAAAAATAGGGATTTTTTCCAAATGCATGTATTTGAGCATTCAAGGAATTATTGATTAAAAAGTGGAAAATACACATACCTTCACCTACCTAAGAAGGTCTTGAGCTATGCATATGAGAGATATTTGTCTGGTTGAAACTAAGTTGCTAGTGTTGAACTATGGAGCTAAATTTTGGCTTATTGGAACAGTACTACAAGACTTTATAAGTGTTATGGAACCATATAGTCTTCATTCATATCTGCATTGTAGCATAATTCTTTCTAAGTGAATAAATTTTGTTGATGTCAAACATACAAAGAAATTGTTGGATTACCGACCATTAATGAATGTCATTAACAAAAAAAAGACTACTCACCATTAATGTCAATGAGAGTCAAGATTCCCAACTACATCTTACTAGGTACCAATAAATGAGTTGAATTCGAGTCACCTAGAAGATCCGACAAACAAGGAACATTGATGTATTCCCACTATTCATTGGCGAGAGAACTTGCCGCTAAGGCATGAAAGCCTCAAGGTACTAAAAATAACTCTAGTATCGAACCAAAATATTGCGCAGAAGTTGATGGGTCAAGACTTGCCAGAAGGAGGGCCCTAATGAATCCCTCGTCATCTAACATGATCATAAAGTAATTATTTATAGGACCATAGATGAAATATTTTCATTTATGAAGAAAATTTTATTTTGTAGAAGGAAAAAGGACAATGAGGTAACTCAACATTGTAAGTGAGTTGACTAAATTTATTCATGGGTTAGGAATGAAATGTAAGTGAGAGAGGAAAGTGTGAAATTTGCAAAGTTAAAATGATATGAAGTTATGCTCTAGGAAGGTGGAAATTGATTGATGGACTATAAGCTGAGAAAGAAGCAAATGAATGAGTAAAAATGGTACTATGGATGTGATTTGAAATGGACTTGACTTCTTCGTGTTATTTTTGAAAAAATAAATTCTTTTTGAAAAGCACTGTGCATAAATTGATCTTGTTTGATCTTCCTAGAAAATACAAAAACTTAGCACTAATTTGCAATAAAACGTAAGGTTATTGAAGGAGAGAGGCGATCACTCTCTATTCATACGATATATACACAACAAATTCATAAATAGTGATAATAAAACAAATTCATGGAGGATAAATAAAAATGAAATGGAATTTTTACCTGTCAGGAAGTTGTGCACCTTGGACTACCCGTCAGTGTTTCATTAATAATTTCTTCGTTTGATATTGAATTTGAGTGATTCAAAAACCAGGTTAAATCAAATTCATATTAGAAACAATTTCTTAATGATTTAATGCTTTTTCCAAGTCCAATTCTTGTAAAATATATAAAAACAATGACCATTTTGTATTGTCTCAAATCTTATTGAAACCTATCTCACCGCATAGAGCTCGCAAAGATATTTCCAAGTATATTTGAATCACATCAAACGGACATTGTATGAGAACATTATGGATGTTTGAATTTTTAGCAAAATATTAAAAATGGAGCCACGAGTGCCACGTGGTAGCACTAGGGATTGCCACGGGTGCCATGTGGTAGCACCAAGGAGTGCCACATGGTAGATCTAGAGGGTGCCACATGGCAACTACAGAGGGTGCCACATGGCAGTATGATGTTGACATGGATTGATGACATGGAAAAGATTTGACATGGTATGATGACCTAGCGGATGATGTTGTGGCAGTGATTTGGACTGCTGATGTGGTGATGACATGGCATGATGACCTAGCAGATGATGATGTGGAAGTGATGTGGACTACTGACATGGTGATGACATGGCATTAACTAGTCAACTATTGATGTGGCATGTTGAGTTGGCAGAGTGCAGTGGGTTGTTGACTAGACAGGATAACATGGAAGACTACTGGGTAAGGACTATTTAATGTTTACAAATAGTATGTTGCCACGTGGACCATTCAAATGTCGCCATGTGGTAGCAAAATTGTTGCATTGTTAAGGGTTATCAAAATTGTCAAATAGTTAACAAATTTTAACCTCTATTGGATTTGAACTCATGACCTCTCTTATACAAATTCAACGACCTAAAAATAAACCACAATTCAAATCTGTGAAATAAGAGCTATACAAACGTTATTTAAAGTGAAAAATATTAACCATTCCACAAATTTGACTAACGAGGCAATAATTTTGTCAAATGCCCAACAAAATAAAATTCAAGATTTTTAGGAGAGAATCAAGTTTCTAAGTGCTCCAAGGCACTTGTCAATCAATTTTATGTCGCCAAATTATTTGATTTTCAATTGAACTCATCCTCTTTCCAGAAAAATGAATCTCACAACCAATTTATTCTATAAAAAATAGGAAAACATTGAAGCAAAAACTCATATATATATATTTTTTTTGTTGTGGGTTGCTACAAGGCATGTTACAACAAAATTTGTGGCTCATTTTCTCACAAAATATCTGTTGGATTTTGCTTAAATTTCGTAGACATGTTCCTACTATTCTAATGTTTATGCACATAAAAAATCAACACTATCCAATGCACAAAATTCAAGATATAATCGAAATCATTGCAGGTGATGATGTGTTTTGACAAAAACAAAATTAAACTCAGAAAATATTTCTCACAAACTACAAATCATATTGGGCTGGAATTTTGTAGGAATATTCCTATGGTCCTAATGTTTTTGTATACCAAATATTAGGTCAATCTAATGCACATATCTTGAGATATAAGTGAAATGGATAAACGTGATGATCCTCATTTTCTCTAAAACCATGAAGCACATTGCGCTGAAATTTACAGGGATTGTTCATCAAAATATTATGCACTTCCTATCCAAAAATTAGGAGAACCTAGTTCTTAGTTTGTGCAATATCTTCAGTTTAATTTATGCATTTTGTAATTTGTTTATATATATATATATATTATAATAATATATTATATATATATATATATATATATATATATTTATATTGTATGTTATCTTTGAATTTTGTTGCAATAGAGACAATCAAATTGAGATGAAGACAAAAATTAATTTAGGCATTTTCGACATCGTCAACAACTTAAACCATTCCTGAAAATGCTTCAAAGCCATTCCAAGTAGCAACAAGGCTGAACAAGAGAGCATACTCAACATATCTGAAATTTGAAAAGAAATATAAGAACAATTTGATTTCAGACCTCAAATTTTAGCTCTCTGAACTCCACTTATTTTCCTTCTTCACAAATATCTATTTGATTTTATATCTTCTTTCCAATGGTTAGTGAATGACGTGGCTCTTACTGCACCACCAAAATTTCCAAGAAAGTAAATGAAATCAAATTTGAAAATAAAAAACTTCAAAATAAAACTCTCCAAACTTGGTTTTATTTCCTATTCTATCCTACTCTATTTTGAGAAAGAGATTTTTTTTCAAGTGTAGGAGTATTTCCAATGAAGCCATTTAAAAATCAAAATCTCTAGTATGCTCACATCCTAATTTCAAAAATATACCTCAATATTCATTACGATATGAGAGATCAATTGTACATTTGAATTAAATGCTAGCATTCATTGAAGAATGGAAGAATGTTGTGTCATAGTCACCTTTTGAAACAAATCTTCAATGTAGTCCTCATTGTCTTGCCTCTCCTCCAAATGCTTGAAAATGGATAAGTTTGAAACTCTTATAGTGCAAAGATTGATTGAAATTTATCCATGTTATTTATCATACTTAACATATGCAACTAATAATGAGATTCAATGCTAACCCCTATGTATATAATGAGGCTCATCAAAAGGTAAATTATATGGGCCTTAATTCCACTCCATATCTTATTAAAATCAATGTTTCTCATATTTATTTACATATTTTATTATATTTTTTTAGTGAGAAGGGTAAAGGTGAGATGTTATGTCATGTGGCCTAATGTGCATTAATTATAGGATTTGGAGTAGTGTTTGGCTAATTTAAGTGCAGGAACTCGAAGTAGACAAGCAAGAGGGATTTTAGGAGACCATGTTCATTGCCAACCAAGCCAGTGATAGTTGAAGACAATCTAATCTTGAGTTTGGGTGCCAAGCCTCCATTATTTTAAGGAAGTTGTTGGTAGCTTTAGTAGGATAAATAAGAAGGCCTAGGGCCTCATTAGGATTCAAATTTTTATTGTAGCCAAGAGGCAATTTTGAGATTAAGATATTGTGATTGTTATTTTTCACATTTTGTTGATAATGAAAAGGGCTTCTTTGATCCAGCATTGAGTTGAAACAGAGGGATGAAGCTCTTGGGTTAGGGCCCAACCCTAACAACAGAGGTCCCTCTTCTTTTTTTACATGTATCCTTAGATTAGAATCATAGATTACCTGCTGAAATTATTTTTGTTTTGTTTAATTTGCAACTCTTTGAATGATTGGTTTGTTTTGCTTCCATTAGTTGGAGAAGTAGATCAATGTTACCTTAGTGAAAGAAAATCCTTCATAAAATATTGTGACAGTGGCCTCATCCTCATCTCCCTCATGGGATCATGGTTTGAGGGCCCCACTCTCATAGCCCCAAAAACATAGTTATCTTTTTGTTATTAAATAGCTTATGTTTTCTTGTTGATTAGGTCATTGTTCATGATTTATTACAAGTACTTGAAATTGTCACTTTGGATTCTTAAGTTTGTTATATATTAGAGAGCATTCCATTCCATATATTTGATCCACTTGCCATCAATAATTTGGTTTTTTAAATTCAACTCAACTTTTCCACATTTACATAAAGTTCTGCATAAATGAAGAAATGAGTATGTGTTGTTGCAAAAGTTGTTGATTTGCAAGGAGAAATCATTCCACCAGCCTCATCTAAGTCTTCTCCACTTCTCGCCAAGCCCTACCAACCATCAATTCAGATGACTATTGTGTAGCCATCGTGGACAACCACCTTGATCATATCCATCTATCCTAAAGAGTCGGGTTGATCCTTTGGTAGTGTGCACCTTCCTCAAACCGTATTTCACCAACATACACCTTCCCAACACTTCCTTTCACCTCCCCTACATTCCTACAACTTTTGGCTAAGTTACCTATAGTAAACCAGGACATCATGTAGCAACTAGAGGAAACCCTGTAGTAGCATGTTTTATACTGTTTTAGGAAGAAATAATGATCAAAACCTAAGGTAGGCCTTCCACTTGACCTTCATACCCCTCAATTCAATTTTTGACTAGTTTTCCCATACCTGTCACCCCTGCAAAAGATAAACTTGATTAGACTCTTTTCTCCAATATTTAGCTAATGCATGCATACATCAGAATTAGCAATGTTAGGATCATTTCCATGCTTACTTATTCTAGATAACTAGATGATAGAATGCAAGGGAAAATTATGTCTCTTCTACAAGTAATGTATGTTATTCCTAGCTAGGTGATTTCATGTCATTTCCATAGCAATTTCATTTCCCTAACATAGGAAAGCATTTAATTTCTTCATTAAAGATAACTTTACATTCACTATCAGTAGTTAGCCTCCTTCTAGTCAATAGAATACTGGTTTGAAAAACCGTAGTGGTTTGTCACCCTAGTTGAGAAGTGACAAGAGTAGACTATTGCATCTATTGTGCATATAGCACTGTCACCTCCAAGTTTGTATGAACACCAGGTTGATAAAGTAAAGTTGGTCACCCTATGATTTGCAACATCCTTGCTACAATATTGGGGCTCATCACTTTTTGGTGTCGTTGTTGGGGAGGTGTCTAGTAGGTCGATGCGATTTCTTCATTTGTTTTGTTTTGCATTTAATAGATAATTTCAATTTATTATTTCTTTCCATTATGCAAGTAGTTTCATTCAACAAATAGTTGCAGTTTTTGCTTTTTTTTTCCATTCTGCAAGTAGTTCTGAAAAACCCTAAAAGAAAAAAAATAAATTTCTTTCATGTGTCGTAGGAGTAGAGATAACTTTGGAGAAAAATTTCCAAATACCCCCACACCATCAAACAACCAACCTTCCCTCTTCTTTGGTGGCTGTGAGCTAGACGACCCATTAGGCAAACAACTAGAGATCTATGAAGAGCCTATTGGGGAAGAAGAAGAAGAATAAACCATTCCACCAACCTACATCATGTCCAGAAATAGAAATGGGATTGAAAACATAAATGTAGCTAAAAACAGAATTGAGGGCGCTTTTCCCATCAGAGAAACTAATGGATATGCTAGGATGAAAAACATAAGCCCCTCTTCCCTTCCTCACTTCCATGGATTAACCTCAAAGGACCCTAATACCTTTTTGTTTGAGTTTTTTTTCATCTGTAGGACTTATGATTATACCTCTCACAACCAAAAGTTGAATTTGTTCCCATCCACCATTAAGGATGAAGCCTTATGCTTGTTCATGGGTTTACCTAGGGACATGTTGAAGGCTCGAAAAATCGGGTCTCCAACAAGGGGGATAACCACCTAGTCTAGACCTTAATGAAGCTCCTTTTTCGTTTGGAATAGTGGCTCCGATTGGGTATGATGGGACGAGTTTCCCAATCTATTTATGATGTTTGTACTAACGGAATGATGTTTTTATTTTTGGGGTTTTATGAGGTGAATAATTGTTGTAAATCTAATTTATCTTCTATCTATCATATCAATCTATCAATTTAAAGAAAACATCGAACTTTAAAACTATCCCAGGAGTAAAATTTACTTATGTGATCTAAAATAATTTCTAAAAGCGATCGGTAATAAATATCATTCAATAACCATAAGAAAAGAATCCATTTAAAAATGATTGTTTCGTATAAAAAGTTAGCCGAAATAATATGATAAATATATCGCATAAGATTCATTTACATATTTAGCATAAAGAGTAAGTCATCACCATACAAAAGTGCAATAGTAATAACTTAAACATTCAAACTTTCATATATAAATAACTAAAAATGATTTATTGCTTGACACATAAGTAAAAAGCATTAGGAGATAAAAATACCATTTGTAATACATCCTACTCATGAGCTACAACAATATCGATCTATCATCAAATCACTTAACATCCACTAAGAGTACAAAAGTGCAATTTCAGTAGCAGATATTAAACTTATATAGAAAATAAATCATGTTCCATTAATTTTATTAGAACCTCCTCAGTTGGGGGCAAAATGCATATTCTAAAGAATTTCTTTTTGATAAAACTATGGACCCCTGTCTAAATGCACGAGAGGGGTTTAAATACTACTCTATGAAATCTAAAAATAAATATTACAAAAATAAATGAGGAGGTTTAAACAACCTGCCTCATTTTAATAAAAAATAAACTAAAACAAAAATAAATTATATTTATGACTAGTCCTGCATCTGATTCTTTTGATCACAAATATGCAGCATCAGTTTCAAGAGTGTCAGTTGGCCGACTTCAGCTTTTAACTGTCCTGAAAATACGGCGTTGGTAAGAGCTGGCACTATCTTCTCGGCAGAAGCCATGAGGCACTTCAGGGTCATCCATTGGCTATGTGGCTTTACCAGGTGCTGCCAATATGTTTCCCAGTTTAATTTGTTTACATGTTTAATCACCTCTGCCCTTTCCTTTGCTACTTGTTTCCACACTGTTTGAAGTTGTTGTGCCTTTGGAAGGAAGCCCGGGGTGGTCTCTGCTACCAAATTAGCTTTGTGCAGATTTTCATTTATGCATTCAATGACACTGTTTGTTGTTGCCACTGCATCTTCCATTGCATGTTCTGCTTCTTTTAGTTGAGAATCCCATTTTGCGAGAAAAAAATTCCTTGTGCATTTCATCAATTTTGGGCATGTCTACCTTTTTCCCTTCTTCAGATTTCTTCTAGTTCAAGAAGTTTGATACCTTCTTAAAAATTGAATCATATTCAAGTCGTAATTCTATAACTTGATTTGTAATATTATCATTCATTTCGCAATGGGAATTCCATTGCGAAATCTTTCGGCATAGTAGTTCTTTCTGTTGCAAGAGCTGGGAATTGAGAGCAAGTGCCTCTGTGATAAACTCACCAATTTTGGGATCATCTTTGTGTAGTTCTATTCTACCCTGTAACTACTCTTCTTTACTAACCAAACTGCTTTGATGTGCCAATTGCATTTGCTAGAAGTCTTGTTGAACTTTTTCCAACTATTTTTTCGCTTATTGATTGATGCTGACTTGCTATAACTATTGTTCCAAAAACAAAATTCTATCTTCTTTTTCTTTAAGTAATAATTGAACCTCTGTTGCCTTATCAATATTTGTTGAAGTGTAAACACCTACTACCTGTGAGACCCTAGTGAGATATGCCATTGGGTCTGTAGAGAAGTCTTTCCAAAGAACATCCAAGGGTTCATCCTCGAGAGCGAGCACAGAATCCAAGTTTCATTTCTTTCTTTTCCTTCTGACGATAGCTTTATGTTGAGGGCTATAAAACACATTTAGAGGAGGATTTTCCTCTATTATTAGTACAATCTCAGATGAGGGATCAATAGGAATGTGCTCCGCTTCCTGAGTGTTGATAGTACTTTCTATTACCATATCCATAGTCGTCTCTTTTGGATTTGTCAATGGCTGTGCGCTCTGTTCTTCTGTGTTAAGTATCTTATTAAAATTATCCCATTCCCCTTCTAGATCAATAACAAGTGGCTTCATTTGCTTTGTAAGAGGAGTGGAAACTTCATCTTGCTTTGAAGACAAAGCCTGCTGATCAAACTTTGCCATAGATTGAGCTGCGTCTTTTATTGACTGCTCGCTTTTACTGTGTTTACTCTTGGATTGGTCTCCAGAATTTTCAGTTGATTCTTCATAAAAACTTGTTTTGGACTTCTCTTTTGAATCCTCAATTATGCTAACACTGGGAGTAGGTTCTCTTATTGGTTCGATGATTAATTGGTCCAATGGGACCTTAGATAACCTCTATTTTCTGTAATTGTCAAAATTTTGGAGATTTTCTTGGTAAAAAAGAATTGATGTTGTATGTTGAACCTCTTTGAAGGTGTTCTCTACGGGAAAAAATCATCAAAGAGCTCTTCTTCATGGAAAAATACTTTTATTTTAACCATTGTAGTAAAATTACTTACAACATCAAAGGGATCATATTGCCTCCCTAGGAACTTTGGATACATTATCAACTTCTTTGAAAGCATGACCTAAGTCATGCAATGAAAATTCTCTACATATTAAAGGAAATTAGGGCCAAATGGCCTTCTTGGAATATTTTAGTACCTTGCTCATTCCCCCCATGCCACAGGTCTGATAGGCTATCTCCCTAGCCATTAGTTTGTCTGGGACATAATAAGGTAGCACATGGGGTGCAGCGATGCTACCAAACACTCTGATATAAGTGAACAGTTCTTCCCCAAACCATCTTTCCATGGAGAGAATATCCACCTCAACTTCCTAGGAAAATCTTGGAGCATCTCTATTGTAAATATTTTTATGGATCGGGAGTATAACTCCGTGATAAAATTTGAAGAAATGTGGTACAAAATTTGATTCCCAAATGACTTTGTGATAAATCTAAATAGGAAGTATATTTTGTACCACCCACTTCTATCCCATAATTAGAAATTTGGAAACAAAACAAATAGCGTCCATAACATAGGTGCTAAAAAAGAATGGAGGGTAAACCCTCGAAGAAATGCTTCTCTTTCTTCTGTATTTTAAAATTGCAGCGGCTAAATTATCTGACAAGATTTGGGCACAATTCATTATTTTGGCATTGATAGTCGCATCCACTAGAGGTAACCACTTTGATGAAAACTTCTCGATGCCTGGTTTCCCAAACAGTCTACATAACATTACAGTGGAAAAATAGTAAGGAGGAAAAAGAGAGCCAATGGCGTACATACCATTTTTATCCCTTTCTAGTCCTTCCTCATTGTTTGACCAGTGCTCTGTGCATTCTTCCAAGTCTTCATTCTCCTTGGTGAACTTCTCAACAAATTACTTGTTGTAGCTGGCCTGGGGTTCTGGAAAGTGGTACATACGCCTCAAATTGTTTGGAGTAAATGACCCTTGAATTTCTGGCTGGCCGTCTTGAACTATCTATCGGATATGTCTGCGTCATCTATAATCCATTTCACCATGTCGGTGTAGGGGAGTATCTTTGGCCCCGCCGCAATGCATTGTAGAAATAAGCATGCAAGTTCAATTAGGGATGCTTCAGAAGAGCCACATCCATCCACTGTAACTGTAACTTCCATAATTCTCGGTTGTTCGTTCTCTAACAACTAATACATAGCTTCCCACATAGATATCCCTACGTCCCGACTACAGGTAGTGTCTATGAATAATGGGGTCATTTCTGTCTTCTCAAATGCAAGAGCCTTGTCTTTCTTCCCCATTTCTTTGTGTATTACACTCTGTGTTATTCCTGAAAGTTGTAAGAAGAAAGCAAAAATATGATAAAGATGATATTTAATATAGGAATAATCAATATTAGGATGAAAATAAGGTGACGGGAGGTCTTTAATTCTAAATCACATCAAAAGATATCAACTTGTGTCAAATAGTCCTTTACACTGATCCTAATTGTTTTTAATAAATGACCACTAATGGAATATTATGTCAAACTTTAATGTTCATAAGTTTGTATTGAATGTCATAAAGTACTTCTCCCAGAACCCTGAGCCCCTCGAATTGTGATAAAAGCAATTTTGTGATTTTCTTCACAATATCACAAATCACTATATCGCAAAACTTGTTCTTGTTACAAACCATCGTTACATAAGTTGTTGCGATATGTGATTTGTGAGATCCTATCGCATTTCGCAATATTTACTTATGTTTCATAATGTAGCACTGCGGTATTAGAATTTGCAATGCGATGAGGTTATAAGCTTCATGATCTCCCATTCTCGTGGATCACATTTTCATGGAGTAACTTTTATAAGGGATGTCCGCTGTAACCTTTCGTGATGCGAGAATAATCTATGATAAAGCAGGTTTTTCAAGGTTTTCCTTAATCTTCGTGACTTTCCGCTACAAATATTTTCTCAGGTCTTATGGTCATGTAGTGCTTTTTATAATAAACTCGTAGTTTGCGAAGTTTTATGTGCTTGGAATATGAAAAGATAAATTTCCCTGTTTTAGCAAAGTCCACTTTGACATCTTGTTTTATTCTAAAAACAAAAAGGCAACATTAAATGCTAAGATTTTATTTTTTTTGGAATAGTCCCCATTTATTAACGTTATTACTAACACTAATAAAAAGGAGGGGTTGTTGATAGGCACAAAAATTGGCAATTCACTTGGAAGAACCAATTATATCTAATGGTTTTTTGAATTTTCTAAAACTTCCAAAAGAGAAATGGTTTTGAAAATGAAACTTCATTGTACGAAACATAATGACATCTTAATAATAATGTCAATAGTGCTACTTATTAATAATGACATCTTGTTCTAACTATCTTTATTTTGATTATCTTCTTCCT
The DNA here is from genome assembly GCA_000404065.3 of Pinus taeda. Taxonomy (NCBI): domain Eukaryota; kingdom Viridiplantae; phylum Streptophyta; class Pinopsida; order Pinales; family Pinaceae; genus Pinus; species Pinus taeda. The sequence continues at coordinate 18,478 of APFE030260935.1, read as the reverse complement.
AGAGTTAGTCATTTTACTCACATCAATCATTACTTGGTTGTAAAGATAAAAACAAATACATCTCTTTAGATCAGTTTATGTGTACTTATTTCTATGGGAAATATTTTTTAGGATCTGTCCATTAATAGGTAAAGACTCTCTTTTCCCTACTAAATCTTGTAACATGAAAGTTGATGGACCGATGAGTTCGACAATCTGGAATGGTCTAAGCCACATTCGTTGGAATTTTATATGCTTTCCTTTCTCTTCATGGGCTTTATTCCATTTTAATGCTAAGTCTCCAAGTTGAAAATCTTTTCTAGACACCGAGTTTGAATCAAAAGAATCTTTTATTAATTGTTGATGATGCGCGTGGGTAATTCTGCCCTTTTCTCATTCCTCTTCAAACTAAAAGATCTGCAATTTTCTTAGTTGCAAGGATGAGGTGGGGGTTTCTTCAATGAATTGAACTAAGGCTAAAGAAGGAATAGCTAGATTTGTTGGTAAAACCACTTCTTTCTCATAAACTAAATTAAAAGGAGAAGTGCCAAAGGAGGTATTCTGTGTTGGGTCCCTATAATACTAGTGATTACCCCATTACTATTGTATTTGTACCCCTTATTAATATTGTTGTGCCCCTATTATCCCCATATTTTTATTACTGTGCCCCATAGAATCCCTCTATTG
>APFE030260915.1:148561-233339 GCA_000404065.3 Pinus taeda | reverse complement strand
ACACACACACACACACACACACACACACACACACACACACACACACACACACACACACACACACACACATAAAAACTAGGTAGACAAGGCAACGATCCAACATCTGCAAATACTCCAATCATCGTCTTTATTCAGATTTACAGGTCTCCTTTCAATTTCCAACGCTTCCCTAAACTTACAGTTATGAAAATGATCAATCCTTGCAATGAACCTGGCCTCTTCAATACATAAGTGATGTTTTATCTTTTCTGCATGTTCTCCCAGGGCAGAGGAGTGATACCTTCCATTTTTGATGTTGGATATGTGCTCATGAATCATCTGATTAATTGAGGGATTAGTTTCACTAATGTACGAAGTCCCATAGAAGCATGGGATGACGTAAACACCTTTCCCATCTTCAGGGCTCGCAGGGTCCTTCACTAATCTTAGGGAATTTCGAATAGTGTTTAAGGGCCCAAATATCGAATGAACCTTATGCTTCTTGAGTATCCTTGCAATCTTGTCTATGGTCCCTTGGATAAATGAAAGCTACATTCCTCAAAACCAATCCTTAAGGCCATTTTTAATTCTAGGACTTTTTTCAACCTTAAGGAAAGATCTAAGACACTAGTTCCTACTATAACTATTCCTCTTTAAAAAATTACGAAGATGGGCTTTTTCATCATTGATGTGGTTTTCATCAGATACTCATAACACCCGAGTGGCTAAGATGTTGGGAACACCTAGATTTTTAGCAAAGAAATGATGTGAATTAGCATGAAGATATTGTTTTTTTTTTTTTTGTAATTAGTTTGGTAGGACTACATCTTCATCATGCCCAATATATCTCCACGATCAGGGTGGAGAATTGAAATGGTGACTTCACATCAAGGAGTGCCTTAATAGAGCACCCGATCATTGTCTATCCAAGACCCCGTAGACAACGTGCAAATATTATTATTATTATTATTATTATTATTATTATTATTAAATAATAATAGAATTTTTTTTTGATTTGTGTAGAGGACCTGCCGCCGACGATGAACCCTAGCAAACCTGCCGCCGCGTCCCTTCCTTCGACCGCCTTCGGGCTACCGCTCGGCCTGGTGGATGAAGGTGATGAGTTTTTTAGTCATGGATTGCGGGTTTCCTCGGTCAATTCTGAACAACATGCTTTTCAATCTCTGCTGAGAGCCCCCTGCAATCTTTTCGGCTATGCTCGGGACGGTGGAGCTGCCAGTTTTTGGCCCATTAATGCTATTTCCTGCACCTGCCGCCCCCTTTAGATTGAAGTCGCAACGGCCAAGGGTGAAAAAATAGATTTTATTCCTGGTTCTCCTCAAGTGGTGGTTCTCGGAAGGTCTTATTTTATTCTGGTAGAATGCTCTGCTTTTAATCATCAGATCTCCTTCCGCACCCTGGATCTGCCTGGATGGAGTAACTGGAAGCTTTGTGGAGCGGAGAGCAGTAATAAACTTAATGACACCAAGATGCTCCCATTTTCTCCTCACAAGTCCCTGCGGCAAGTTCAGGGAAAGACAACCCTTCAAAGCCCTTGCCTCCTCTCATCTCAAATCTGCAGAGGAAAGCGGATCTCTAACTTCTCTGCCTCATTTCAGATCCAAATCAGGCTTATCTCTGGCAAAACCCTACTCCAATGGGTGAGCTCATCAGATCTAGTGCAGAACCTCAAGAATACTCTGGAACTCAAGCTGGGGATTCCCTTTGCAGCTCATCGACTTCTCCATGAAGGTAAACAACTTGAGGATCTCTATCCCCTTTCTTTTTACAGCATTAAGAGAAATGCCACCATTATTTTTGCCCTTCGTTTGAGAGGGGGAGCTGTAGGACAATCATCCTCAGCCAAGGCTTTTTCATACAAGGATGTTTTCCATGCACAGAAGCAGGAGAATTTAGTTCCACCAGTTCAGGCTCCTAAGCCTTTTCTGGTGGACAAACTAGAGGAAACCCCCTCCATTGAAATAGTGCATCCAACACTGGATGAGAAAACCAAAAAGTATGCAGAGCATGGCATTATTTGCAGGTTCAATGGGCTATGGCCACGCACAGCAGACCTCTACCAGTGGATTCACTCTAACTGGACCAACAATTGTCAGGTTCTATTCTGCTGAAAGGGCTTTTTCATTACAGTGTTTGCTTTTGATGAGGACTACCAAAAAGCTTTAAAAGCAGGGCCTTGGTTTTGGGGATCAGCAGGTTTATTCCTCACCCCCTGGTTCCCAGACTTCGATCCTTCTACAGCAAGCATCACCAAGCTCCCAATTTGGGTCAAACTTCCTAATCTCCCGGCGCATCTTTGGCACTTTGCTGTTTTCCAAGGGATCGACAACTCTCTAGGACGCTTTCTAGACACAAATATACCTAGAGGGGAAAAGGTCCTATACACCTTTGCAAGAATCTGTGCAGAAATAGACATGAGCAAAGGTCTCCCATGGACGATTTTGATTCCAGCTCGGATGAAGAGGACGAGTGTGAGGAAGGAATGGCTGCAAAGATGGCACAGGATCCGCCCTCGGCTGAGCCTGAAAATTTGTCCGTCGAGCCATTCTCTCAAAAAATAATTCATGAATCCTCTACCTCGGATTCAGACAAGGAAACCTCTCAGTCAGCCCACCCCAGTTTGCAAATCTTGCCAGTTCAGCAGTGCCCTCCTGAATGGGTCAAAGTTGGTAAAAAGAAAGGGAAAAAATGTCGCATAGTTGACTCTTCCCATGTTGGGTAGAATCCTATGCTTTGCTTTAGCTCCCCTGTCCTTCCAGTTTCTTCCTGCTCAGCTCTTTTCTCTTCTCTCTTCTTCTAGGAGCTGAGGTGGAAAGCCTATCCTTTCTGGATGCCTACGCTCTTGCTTCTCTTGGCTGTAACTTCTTGCTGTATCATATTTTCTCTTAATAGACTTAGTTCTTTACCAAGAAAAAAAATAAAAATAATATAATAATTACACATAATAATAAATATGTATTAAACATTTAATTAATTATTAATATAGATTAATATAATATGATCATAATATAATACTTTATTATATATAATCTTTTAATATTATTATATATTAATCAATATGATATTAATTTTATGACTAATTTTATATTTATAGCATTAACGCTTATTGATTTTTTTTAATGACATACTAATGTGGCTTGGTTTATAATATTAATAATCTTGTGGGTTTCTCAATCGATTGAGTTTAAAATTTTATTTCCTTGTTTTTAATATCGATCGTTTTGTTTTGTTGATGGCCTATATTTATAATATTTATCCCTTTAGTTTATAATATTAAACCCTTGGGTTTATTAGTCACTTAGTTTATAATATTAATAATTCTTTGGGTTTATAATTTAATCCCTTAGGTTTATTAATCTGTTGGGTTTAAAATATTAACTCGTGGGGGTTTAAAATATTGACAATTTTATCTATTATATAGAATTGATATTTGACAATTGAATATTTTACTGCTATGGTCAAATTATTATTATTGATATGTATTTTTAAAATACTCATATTAACTACCATGGTTTAAAATACTAGTCCCTTGAATTACTATCATGGCCAATCTTTGTCATCCAAGATCAATCTTGGCCAACCATGGTCAACCATGGCCAATAGTGTTGTGTGAAATCATTCACGGTCAACGATGGTCCAACGTCGCATGGTAACAAAGATTCTATTAATATGAAACCAATCTTGGTCAACCATGGTCCAATGTCACATTATGACAAAGATTATGTCGATATGGTAATCAATGCTGGTCAAACATTGTTGACCATCATCCCACGTCTCATTGTGACAAGGATTGTCTTAATATGAAGATCAACCATGGGAAACCATGGTCAACCATGTTTATTTTAAGGTTTATAATATTATCTTTGGGTATTTATAAACTGCGTTTATAATATTCATCCATTGGGTTTAATATTATTGCCTTGGGTTCATAGTCCCTTGGGGTTGTAAACCCCACGGGGTTTATAGTCAACCATAGTCAACCATGTTTATTTTAGTCAAACATGTTTATTTTAGGGTTTCTAATATTTATTTTAGTGTTTATATACCTTAGGTTTATAATATTAATCCCTTTGGTTTAATATTATTCCCTTAGGTTTATTAATATAAGGGTTTGTATTCCTAGGGTATAATATTATTCATAGGGTTTATAATATTAATCCTAGGGTTTACTATAAATTCCTTGGGTTTATAATCACAGTCAACGATGGTCAACCATGGTCGAATGTCACATTGTGATAAATATTGTTTCAATACGAAAACCAACCATGGTCTAATGTTGCATTGTGACAAATATTGTCTCAATATGAAAATCAAGCATGGAAAACCATGGCCAAGCATGTTTATTTTAGGGTCTATAATATTTATCTTAGGGTTTATATACGTTGGGTTTATAATAATTATCCATTAGGTTTATTATTATTCCCTTGGGTTTATAATCCGTTGGGTTATTAGTATTAATCTCGTTGCTTATTATTCCCTTCTGTTTATAATATAAAACCCTTTGCTTTATGAATATAAAGGTTCTTATTCCTAAGGTTTAATATTCTTCATATGGTTTATAATTTTAATCCCTGGGTGTAATATAAATCCCCTTGGTATATATTCATGGTCAACTATGGTCCAATGTCACATTGTGACAGATATTTTCTCGATATGAAAATCAGCCATAGTCCAACGTTGCATTGTGACAAAGATTTTTTGCATATGAAAATCAATCATGGTCAACCATGGTGCAATGTTGCGTAGTGACAAAGGTTGTGCTAATATGAAAATCAACCATGGTCAATCATCATCATCCATGACAATTCTAGGGTTTAAAATATTTATCTTAGAGTTTATATACCTTGGGTTTATAATATTAATCCCTTGGGTGTAATATTATTCCCTTCGGTTTATAATCCCTTAGGTTTATTTTTCCCATAGTTTATAATGTCAATCCCTTGGGTTTATTAATCTAAGGATTCATATTCCTAGGGTGTAATATTATTCATCGGATTTATAATATTAATCCTTTCGTTTAATATAAATTCCTTGGGTTTAATTAATTTAAAAATTAAAAAAATAAAAAAAATATATTTTTGATAAATAACAATAGTATAATAATAATAAATTAATTATCCTGATCGAGATGCAGGCTGACAACTGGGACAGTAAGGGTGTAGTAATGAAGGTTACCCTGGCAATTAATACCACTGTCTCCCACATGGTCAAGGTAGGGGGTGTGGTGACCCTTGGCATGATTTCATGTTGGGGAGGTGGGCAAGGTGGCGGGACTAGAGGCAAGGACGGGTATACTGCAGGGAGAGGCAATTCAACATGTAGTCTTAGCGCGATAGCTTGTGAAGAAGGGTAGTGTTTTAGAGCTGGTGGAGAACGTCGAAACGCAAAGAACCAGGGCCATCGACAAACACCTTCTGACTTTGGGTATGTTATTCGGCTCCACCTCAAAATTTTAATTATGGTAATGTTGGGGTTTAGCTGGGGTGCAAGGGGTTCTGTTTGGGGGATAGGAAATTGTTGGTGGCAATGGGGCACGAAACGCCTCGCCATGGTTTGGTTCTACATCTTTACCTTATGTCAAATGGATGAAACCCACGAAAAATAGGGGGGAAATTGCTTGTTTTTAGGATGGGAAGCTTCGTGTTCAGTAAACAAGGGCAGGGGGAAGCTTGTCTGTTGCAAGTTAATACAGGAGGGAAAATTGAGCATAGATGGGGGTAGGGGAAAGCAGCTGGTAGAAGGGTTAGGATGTAGTCATACCCATGACTAGCAAAGTAAGTGATGGGCTACCTAAAAACCATGCTGGAGTGATGGTAAGTCCAGAAACTCTGGGTGGAGACCCAGTTGGGGGGGATCGAGAGGAAAAATATCTAAGGCTCAGGCAAAGGGGGAAAGGTACATGATGTACAACAGGCAAGTCACAAAATGCAAGGGGGGTCTGTGAGCTTGGCATGGGCATGGGTTGGTAGACCTAGATACAAATGAGAGAAATGGAGAGGGGGAAAGGGTGCTTCAAGGGGTTAGGGCCACGACCTCTCCCATTTGGGGTTGTAGGATCCGACCCACCCCAGCATGACTATGGGGAGAACTGGCAGAGAGGAGAAGAAAGGAAAGAGGTGCCCCGTTGCAAGAAATAATGAATAGTTGAGGTGGTGCATAATTTCAATTCTATGTTTAAATATAACTTATGTGGATGTCATCAGTGCTCAAGACAACAAGATATGGATCATGCTATGCGAGGCCATGGGCGTGGTAGGAGAGGCTTAACTTCCAGGAAATATAGGGGGTCGAGCATGTTAGAGCCATGCAAAGGCAAAAAATGAGTAGAACATCTCATAACAGAGCTGGCGGAGGCTTATCGAGAGGGGACAAATGTGGGCATCCAAAAATTACTGGAAGAATGGGAAGAGGATGTGAAACAAGGTAGTGAGACAGACGAAGAGATGGACAACTAGAGGACCTTAGTCCCAGATTTGGGTAACAGCAGTAGAAGAATAACTCAGTTCAAGCAAACTTTGTACTTGTATTGGCTAATGAAGAGTCTACTAAGAAAGGTTATGGAGCAGATCTCAATGGGAATGGCGGTGACACTACAAGGAATGCCAAACTACAAGAAGGACATGGAGAAAATCCCTTTTTAGCTGCATAAACAAGATATTAGGCTGGACAAAATTGACTGCCATATCCCTTCCATCTTGGAGCTGTACGATATGCCAAGAGCATTCGCCAAGGACCTGGCACCTATTGCATTCCTCTCAGAGGAACAAAAGGATTAGAAACCTACCCATGCATAATTTTGTCTTATGCGGATAGCTTTTAATTTCCATGTTGCAATTATCAGTTTATATAGTTATGTAGTGTTTGGCCATGAAATAGAATTATATCTAGCCTGGTTGGAAAGACTACGACAATATTGTTTGTGGATGGCTTATAATGCGGAATGGTGGCCAACAAACTTGGTTTCCCTCCAGGGCAAGTTGAGGCCACTCGGTTTATTTATGGTGTGTAAACTTCTTTATGTTTAATAGAAAATGAAATGGTCCTACCAAGCTTAACAAAAAAAAATATAATAATAAATTAATTACTTAATTATTAATTAATAAATGAATTAAATTATTATTATTTATAATAATATAATTTAATTAATTAATTATAGTAATATTTTATTAATAATAATAATATTATATATATATATAATTATTATAATATTTAATTAATTAATAATGATATTAAATTTAATTAACAATAAAAATATAATATTAATAGTAGTAATATTAACTACTAATAATAATAAATAGTTAGTAATAACGATAAATATTTTAAAATGACTATAATAATATTTTATTAATATTATAAATTATTATTAATATAAATTAATAATTGTCCAACATGGGGTAGCTCAAGTGGCAAATGGCCGTGGAATGAAGTCTCACCGAACCAGAAGTCTTGGGTTTAAATCTTGGGCTACCCTTCCCCCTTGAGGGGTACTTAATGGAATGTAAATCGGAGAGTCCCACCCTAGCCTACAAAAAAAATATAATTAATAATTAATATAATAATATAATATATAATAATAATATTTTAATTATAATAATTATTTTTTATATTTTTATTATTATATTAGTTATTATACTAATATTAATTTTACGATTAATACTAAGTTTATATCATTAACAATTATTGGCATTTTTCAACAACATTTAGTAATGTGGTTGGGATTATAATATTAACAATCTATGGCATTTATTAATCCCTTGAGTTTATAATATTAATAATCCTTTGGTTTTATTAATCACTCGAGTTTAAAATATTAATTCATAGGGTTTATTAATTTGTTGGGTTTTTAATATTTATCCCTTGGGTTTGTTGATCCCTTAGGTTTATAATATTTATCCTTTGGGTTATTTATCCATTGGGTTTAAAATATTAATTCCTAAATATTATTAATATCTTGGGACCAATATTTAAAGCACAAGGGATTAATAAACCCTTGAGTTTAAATTATATATATATATATAATTATATATATATATATATATATATATATATATATTATATTATAATTAGATATAGATATAGATATAGATATAGATATAGATATCCAAGTAATAGTATAATATATTTTAGTTTAATATATAGTCTATATATAGTTATATTTAATATTACTCCAAATAAATATATAGAATATATTGACATTATATTAATAAATACTATAATAATTATTGACGATATCATAATGGTGAGATAGATATAGATACATATAATAAATATTGTTTATATTTATATGTGAATTATATTATAGTTCTAAATACAACTATTAATATATTAGCAATATTTTGTGTAATAACTAATATTATATTAATAAACAAATCCCTCATGGTAGTCAGCGTTTGTGTCTTCTCAAGAGCTAACTTTGGATAGAATGAAATGGGAAAAAAAATTTGTCTTTTATAATGAAATTACAGTATTCTCCAGGCATGTAGCATTCTCTACTTCCTAACTCCCTCTCGAACACTAGGTTCAAATAAATGATCCTATGTATAAATATTGTAAATATGTTTGTATGGATTTCTAGTGTGGAGCTCAAGGCCAAGGCATGTATGGACCATGTGGTAGACTTGCCACCATGAACTCAACTAATATTATATTAATATACAAAATAATGTTGATATAATAAATTTATTTATATAAATAAGAAATAATATGACCATTATTATTTATATAGTTATTAATAATGAGAAATAGTTAGCATTTAACAAAATACACCTAACAATTATTAACGTGGTGGGTGGTGGATATATGCCTATCAACGTATATTAACCACACTAGTAAACGTGGTTGTATATGTGTTTTAAATATGCGTATCGACATATATCAACAACATTGGTAAATGTGGTTGTGCTAGTAAATCATAATTTCATGATTTAATGATTAATTATGAATGAAATGAATTTGTTTTTTTTAATACATGAGTATGACAAGGTCCCCTCTAACTAGAAGGTACAAAGGAAAGTCCACATATAAGTAGAAATTCAAAAGAAAAATCAAAGAATGGTTCAAATAAAAATATTTTGAATACTAAATTTTCTATGAAAAATGACATTTTTCTAAAAAACAGATCAGAAGAATGAAAAATGTTTCTCTAAAAATACAGTTCCTTGCAAAAAAAATCGAAAAATGTTTTGGCCAAAAGGTTGAACAAGATATATATATATATATATAATATATATATATATATATATATATGGTTTTTAAAATTGTTTTAATGAATGATACAAGTCATAAAGAATCATTTGAAAAGAGAAAGGGGAAAAGACCATCTATGAAGATAGGGATGGAATGCAACAATACAACACCTTCAACATACCATTTTAATTTTCTCAACTATCTTGATAATTATGTAATACAATTTACTTTGAAAAAGAGTAAAATCATATGAGTAACCGTCTTATTATACTTGCCATAAGAAATGTATAACGTATTAGGTTTTGCATTTATTATCTAATAATCCATCTTTGAACAAAAAAATATGAAACCGGTCCGTAGTTTAACTTTATAAATTGATTATTATTATTATTTAATAACAATTAAATTTACTTTTCTAAATTCGCATTAGTTCCTGTTGGCCGGATAAATCGATCTTGCGGAGAAGGCTGATCTCACTAGTATCATTAGATATATAGCAATAAGCAGGACAAGCAAATCTACCTTTCTCTAAACATATTGCGATTCATTACTAAAAACTAAAGAGGTGTTTAGAGCCTACCTTAAGTCCAACACTAGTTTGTGGCAGCCATGCTTCAACCATCCGAAAGAGTTTCCTTTAGAGAACGTGCAATCACAAACAAGCACACATCAAATAACACCTACATAGCTAATATAATAAATCATGTTCATCATGGTGATCAAGAAATCCATAAAATAAACCATAAAGCATAGCTTATTGAGAAAAATAAACTTGATTGTATTAACTTTGAAATAGAAGAACTTTACAACCTTTGGTGCCTTGATGCTGTACAAGCTCTTCCTAGGGTCCACATAGGAATCTCCTCTACTTTGAAAACCTTCACTCTCTTTCAAATGAGATAAAAAAGGTATGCAATCTCTCCTCTCAAAAGCTCAATTAGGAAGACTAAGTTCCACCAGCATTTCACCTCAAAAATATTCAGCTTTCAACCTCTTTAGTAACCGACCCAATGCTTCATTCTAAAGGAAGGAGGTTACAGGTCCACCTATGAAGGGATAGAGTCCTCCTTCAAAGGGATAAGCTCCTCACATCAAGGGGTTAGCTCCTTAAGGTATGGGATGCACGAACCTTTGAGGAGTGAACTTGCCACCTCAAGATTCCCTCTAGAAGCTTCCAGAAATGACTCAAAATGAGTTTTTAAGAATGTAATTGCTCCTTTTTAACTTTTATAGGGGTATGCACCCATAACACAGACACAGAGCAGTCAGGTGCACAACGGACATGACCATTAGGTGCGGGACCATAGGTAATGCTAAGAGAAAGTGCAAAACTAGAGTTTTAGAGATTTTTAAGGACTTTCTCTTATTTTCAAGGCTTGATATGAAGAACTGAGGTTTAAGAATTGCAAAGGAGGAAAGTATGAGTGGTGATAGAGTCACACAAAATGCAGAATGTCAAGGTGACAATTTTTGTGCAACAGATTGCCCCTAAAGTGCAAAGTCTGTAATAGATGAGGATAGCATTTGTCATCTAAGAAGAGTGAAGTACTTTATCATTTCAAGGATCATCCTATGGACACCCCAGTCGGAACCTGTAAAAACATTCAATGCAAAATATATATATGTGAGCATATCATCGTTGTGGTAGGCATTCCCATACTCATATCAAAACTGACTAGAAAACTAACTAAACTGCTCTGATAGAGGAATGATTTTGTAATACATCATGAGTATAGACATATGTAGACACAGTATGGATGCAACCATCTATTTATGAATAGTCCACTATATAATGAATAACAAAATTAATCACAGCCTAGATGGTAGAAACTAGATCCAGGGTCTTGATTTCTGCTTCCCGAACTAGTACAATTCTATCCATGTGAATGAATGTGTCGAAGTCGAACATGGTAGAAACCACTTGATTACCAGTCAATGATGTAAACTGTTAACAAGTGTGAGAGAAACCACCAGTAATGTTAATGGTTCTCAAAGTACTTAGTACAATCCATGAAATATGAATAAATGAGTTGATGTCGAACTTGTCATAGAATCCTTTGATCGAAGGTCAATGATGCAACCTGTCGTCGAAGGTGAGAAACCTATCATTAGGGCATGTAGATTCCTAGGTACTGACGATTTCTAGATCATCTTTCTAGATAATGAGTTGGAGTCGATAGAAAGTGATCCGTCGTAGCAGACCCACAACACGAAATCATAGATCAAGTTTTGAAGAAATATATTTGGCAAGGACTAACTCAGGGATGGTCAAGATGGATGACAGATGTTTTGCAAATGAATGGTTTATTTAAACTAACCTCTTGAACACATAACGACACTGCAGATGTTTTGGTGACAATTGACCCAAAGCTAATACCCAGAAACCAACTGAAGAAATTCAATACGGTTTGATTAACTATTAGGTAAAGGATTTCCCAACCCAGGTGAACAAAAAGTTTTGTGTTCAAGAGTGGTTAACTGTTTTTCTAAAACACAAAGTATAACAAGTAGGTTCATTTTTCTCTCTTTTCCCCCACCATTTCTGGAAAGTGCCTCTTTATTTTTGACAAGCTTGAGGAGGATAACATTTTCTTGATTATAAGCTCATCCTTCGGATGAGTCCAACTTAGTTTAAAATTAGAACCCTAAGAAGGAGTGGTCCATTCCTATTTCAATTTGAATAAATCCTTTATTGTTGAATTTTAACGAACCCAGTATATGAAACATTCAATGTTTTTCAATTTTAGGGAGTCAGAAGAAAAACTTAAGAAAACTCCATGGTTGTCCTTTTTCGTAAATTTGTTTCCCTTAAGCCCGAAAAAGTATAAAATAATACTTGAGAGAATTGCTTGACCATTACGATCAATGAGTACTTTTCATAATTAGTGATTCCGATCTGAAAAAGTAAAAAGCGATCGAAAACATGTCATTTTATAACTAATTTTGAACTTGAAATGACAAAATTCTGGCGATCTTTTCATGTTTATACGGTCAGAAAAGAGCTGTAAGTGGACCTTCCTTTTAATTATGTTTTAACAAGTTTAAAAAGAAAAAACTCGGCACTATTTTCATATTTTAAGAGTCAGAAAAGAGCTTAAAGAGGACTCCAATCTTTCATTTTTTCGTAAATTTTGGAAGAGTCTTAAAAAGTGAAAAAGTATGCTCTTTGTTGAAAATGATCAATTCATCCTGAAAATCCAATATTCTGCACAAAAACTCAAAACATTACTCATACCTATTTAAAATAAATAAAAATGCATCAAAAAGTTACCTTTTTAAAGTAAAAAATAAACAAATTTAAAATTCATTTATTCAAAAAAGCTTATAAAAAGGGATTTTGTAAATTTATTTTTACCGTTTGACTTCAGAGTGAGAAGTAAGAGCTTTTGGGTAAGAAACTTCCTGCAAAGATTGTGGAAAATCAGACCATTGGAATCGAAAACCGTCAGCTCCAAGTAATTCACATCATCCCTATTTTGCACTTGAACCATTTAATTTTCATTTTAGGGCTTTAAAAATTGATTTTTTAAAGGAAAATTTTGTTTAAAAAACTGCTCGCGGGGGTCCGCAGGTGCAACATGCGACCCCTGCGAACCCCGACTTTTTTGTACAAAGGAAAAAGTCGGGGTCCCACACCTATTCTTAAGGACGAGTGCGGACCTATGTATTGTCCTCAACTAGTAGGTACGGACCCCATGAAATAAGTTTTAAAATTTAAATTTTTTCCATTTCCACCCAAAAATTTTGAACTAAATTGTTCTAATCCACCTTTTTTGCAATGTAGGATATACAAAATGCTCATTTGGTGGGAATGCGAGCATGAAGATGTGGATCTTGCCACATTAATTCATCCACCTACAATATAGGCATTAAAAGCATGCATAATATTTAAATTTTGGGTCATACCCGGCATGAAGGCTCAGGTAGACTCCCTGCAATGGCTGGTAGAGAGGTGGAGCTCACAGGACTAGTGTTTCATGATTGGTGGCCACCGGCTCGAAATCGAGCTAGAGGAAATTTATTTTTTGACTGGTTTGCCCAAGAGAGGTGAACGATTATCTCTATTAGGGACTAGGCCAAGTGGCCAGTCTATTGCTAGTCTCCAACTAGAGTTTTGCAATGACCTAACAGAGGACAAACAGATAGATATTAAAAATATCTCCCGTCCTAAACTTAAAGTGATTGAATTTACTGTCACCAGACTATGCGGGAACGCAGCATTACATGTAGCTACCAAATCCCAAATGTGAATGGCAGTAGACTGTTACCGAGGCACCATCTTCAATTGGTGCGAGGTTGTGTTGGCGAATGTAAAAGGCCAACTGACTAGAAGAAACAATGGACAAATAAAAAACTTTGGATATGGTTTCTTGGTTGTGAGCTTTGGTCTAGAGAGGGTCCCTATGTTGGTCCCACAGTAGCTTTTCGTTGAGACTGGACTTCACCGAGAGCCTAGGATTATGCGTTGGGTTGCAGTGATGGCCTGTCATCCTGAGGAGAGTTTAGAGGTTGTCTGATTTCCACCTGAGTATTTTCATTGGTTGAGGAACCAAATTTTTGTGATTAAGGATTTTCCATATGCTGGGATGGATTATCGTGGTGACCTAGACATGGCTCTTCCACCAGGAGAGCAATGGGATGATACAGGTAAAATCATTTTCAACACTTCCTAAATTTTAAACTATTTTTTTTATAGTTTTTTAAATCATCCAAAACTTATAGTAAAAAGTTTTAAATGTAGATGTGGGCCCACGGCAACCAACCGCTCTCTAGCCCTATGAGAGGAGACACCCAGTTACAGCAGTATCAGCCCCATATGACCCATCTACAAAGACTTTGACCGAATTGGAGAATCATCTAGAGCGTTTGATAACAAATATTCCAGAGACTAGCATAGATGATATTCCCCTTAGGTTACAGCGTTACGTGATTGGGGTCCCAGGACCTTTTAGGAGGTTCCTTTGTAGGGTGGCCCGAGCAGTGGTTTCTTATCATGATCATCATCAGGGATAGGATGGTCGCCTTTGTAGACTCATACGACATTTGATGTCTTTTTGTACTATCATTTTTCTCGATCATAAGGTGTTTTTTAGCCTATTACCGAAGACGATGTATATTTGACACACTTCTATGCTATGATATATCACTATTACTGGCTATCTTGTATGACACGTTATGGAATGTTTTTAAATTTACTGTCTTGATTATTGCAAATGTCTATTTAACATTCGAGAAGCAACTGCATCTTCTAATGTATTTAAATATCTTGGAATGTGTTGATATTCAATGTAGTCAAATTCACGTTCTAAGAGACGAACTCTCAAACATAATCTTAATAATACCAGATTTCTAATGGCATAAACCCTATTAAGCTGTAATACAATTAGTTCAGAATCTAACCTAACAATCAAACTCTGAATCCAAAATGAGATGGATTCAGATAATAACTCAATCACTGCACTATACTCTACAATGTTATTCGTTGTTTGACTGAGGTTTACCCCATGCATAGATACTAACTCATTAGAGGGTGAATAGATAACCCAAGCTGCCGAAGAAATGTTCTGTGTACTACGGCAAGCACCATCAGCAAAACCAATGTATGTTTGAAGAGACGTCGACATCTGCAATATCAAGGGTAACATTAAGATAAGTAGGAATAATGATAAAAACACTCTCTAAACTAGGCACGCTTTCTAATTTAAAACACACCAACTAGAAACAAACTATTCTAACAAAAATCTCCATATCAAAATTTAAGCATAATATTGTTTCAGGTAAAGCCCATTTCTACGTTTACCCAAAGAGACACCATCAAAATCTACCAATTCATAGGCCCTTTTTGCCAGCTTTTTCTTAACAACATAAGGAACATGCCACATAGGTACAAATTTTCCAGACACTAGCTTATCATTTTCTTTATCGTATAGTAAAACTAGGACTCCTTCCGAAAAATTACGAGGTATAACATTTCGGTCCTTCTGAGCTTTTATTCATTTGGCATGAGTTTCGATTGCTAATGCAGCATCACGTTGATTCTCATCTAGCTGAGCTAAGTACAACAAACGTTTCTCCTCTTCAGAAGTGGCTGGGAGTAATTCTATGGCTATTTGCAATGATGGAATTTCGCATTCAATGGGTAACACTGCTTCCAACCCGTAAACTAGTTGAAAAGGAGTGAAACCAGTTGATGTTTTTACTGAGGTTCGATATGCCCAAAGTGCTGAAAATAACATGTTATGCCAATTCGACCGATGAATACAAATGATTTGTTGGATCATAGTGACTAGAACTTTATTGATTGCTTCAACCAGACCATTATCCTGTGGGTAATATGGAGTAGAACTATCGTGACGCAGGCCAAGTTGATCTGTTAGTTCAGTCATCACGATGTTTTGAAAATGACTTCCATGATCAGTAATAATAGCTTGAGGAACACCAAATCTAGCAATTAAATGATTGAAACTGAAAATTGCAACAGTTTTGTCGTTTACTGAAAATGTAGGCATCGCCTCAGCCTATTTAGTAAAATAATCTACCACAAGGATGATATACGCATGCCCCCCAACCGAGTGAGGGTTACATGTAATAAAGTCGATACCTCACTTTGCGAAAGGACCAACGAAAATTATAGGGTGGAGAGGAGAAGGTGGAGCACACATCTTACGATAAAAAATTTGACAATTGTGGCATTTCCAAACTGCATAGATATAATCTTTAAATAAGGATGGCCAGAAATAACCAGCGCACAATATCTTTTGGGCTGTGGCATACCCAAACATATGACCGCCACATGCTCTAGAGTGATAGTCATTCAGAACATTTTCAGCTTCTTCGTGAGTTAGACAACATTGGAAAACAGAATCTGCCCCACAACGATAGAGTGTATCTCCAATAATATTGTATTGTTGAGATTGGAAACATATTTTCCTTCGCTGAGATCATGAGATTTAAGGTCGAAAAGATTGGGTTTGGAGATAAAAAATTATGTCTCCATACCATGGATCAAGAGTATTGATAAGAAACAAGGATTCATATGCAATGGGTTCTTTTGCCACAGTTTCAGAATCAGTACGCGAGAAATCACACATCAGTTCTGCAAAAACCAAAGATTTCTTTCCCTTGGATTTTTCAAATTCCAAGTCAAATTCCTGCAGGATAACTATCCATTTGGAATACTTGCCCTCTAGAAATTGTTTGGTCAAAATATATGTCATAGGGTTACAGTCAGAAATTATCATGGTTTTGCGTAATAAGTTGTAGTGACAAAATCTTTGAACAACTTGAACAGCTGCCAAGGCCAATTTCTCCACATGAGAATATTTAAGCTCAGTCGGATTCAAAGTTCGACTAAGATAGTAAATCACATGTTCATTGTTGAATTCATCTTCCTGAACTAAAACCATCCCAATGGTGGAATGAGAAGCGGCGAGGTACAAAAGGTAATCGTGGTTGTAGTTGGGAGGATGCAATAACGGTGCATGGGTCAACATGTGTTTAAGTGCATCAAAAGATTTTTTAGCTATCTCATCCCAAAAGAATGGAGTATTCTGTTTCAACAACCTGGTAAAACCTTTTGTTATCTTGGTGTAGCTAAGAATGAAACGATGTAAAATGTTTGCTTTCCCTTGCAAAATTTGGAGTTGGTGAAGAGTCGAAGGAGGAGGTAATTTGACAATAGCTTCAACCTTTGAGGGATCGACACGAATGCCAACTTTCAAAACAATGAATCCCAGTAAATAACCCGTTTCTATATAGAAAACACATTTGTGTGGATTCAGCTTAATTCGATAATGCCTACATCTCATAAAGATTGCTCGTAAATGAGTGAGATGATCGACTCTACGTAATGAATGAGCAAGTAAATCATCGAGATAAGGCTGCACAATGTGCTTGATGTCATGAAATGCATAAGACATAGCCCTTTGAAAAGTTGCTCTGGCATTCTTTAGTCCAAAAGGTAATTTGCAATAAGTGAATGTCCCCCATGGAAAAATGAAAGCTATTTTAGGTTGATCAGTAGGGAGTATGTTGATTTGATTGTAATCAGAAAAACCATCCATAAAGGAGAACATTTCACTACTAGCACAATCATCAATAATTTGATCGATATAGGGGGTTGGATAATTGTCTTTAGGACAAGCTCGATTAATATCCCTATAATCGATACATATTCTTATCGTTTCTTGCTTTTTGTTAACAGGAACAATATTCGATACCCAATCCCTTAAGGGAATTGGATAAATGAAACCTGCTCGAAGTAATTTCTCAACTTCAGCTCTAATAGCAGCAACTTTTCATGGATGTGCCTGACGCAAATGTTGCCGGACAAGTTTAGCATCTGCGTAAGTTTTAATTTCATGGACAACAATTGATGGATCGATTCCTGGCATTTCTTCATATGACCAGACAAACACATCATAGAATTCTTGAAATAGGGCTTTATAAGTTTGGATTTCATCGTCCATATAGGAAGCACCTATATGAATGTTTTCAATAATTCTGGGTTTAACTGAAATGTCAATAGGAACCGTTCGAGAGATATTTCCCAAATTCAACTCAGAATCGGGATGTTGTAATGGATTATGTGGTTCTTTGACATAATTAGCAGTAAAAATATATGGGAAATCATTTTCAAAATGATCAAGCTCAGGTAAAAATGAAGATCGATGATGAAGATCTTCCCATGGTAAATCATCAAAAAACAAAAATTCACGAATCTGCTCATCAGTATGAACAGGGTTAGAAAATGTTGTTGAAGTTGAAGTTGATATTGATAGTGAATCCCCATGGACCACATTCATTGGATCAAATTTGGTTGAACAAGAGTCAGAAAATGAGTGTACAACTTGATATACAATTTCATAAGGACTCAAAGGCATCGCATCACCAAATGATTCCACCTCAGAATCGAAAGGTACGATGCAAGGATCATCAAAAAGAAATAGTGTTCGATGAAATCATATGAATAGCTGCAAAAGAAGGCGATATGTTAGGAGGAGGAAATGAAAACGTTCCTAGTAAACCAGAATATTTAATCAAACCTACCCCAACATCCTTGTAAGGGATAGCTGTTTTACTGACATGTTGAATACTATTAGAAGAGGCTGGGTCGGATGAAAAATAAGTCAACTGGTCTATCTTAACAATATTTCCATTATGAAGAAACTTGATAAGCCGAAAGTCCGATGAAGCAATAGCAATCATAACGTAAGACCGACTGCGACCTAAGAGAAGGTTGTAATCTAGAGGGGCATCAACCACTTCCACATCTAGATTTACAGTTTTCCCTTCAACCCCTAGAGGTAAATCTTGAAAAATTCCAAAAAGATGAAACCCTCAGCCATCAAAAGCCTTTAGAATCGCCGGGGATTGATTGAGTGTAGGAGAACCAAGCGATCTCGAACACTAAACCGACATAATACACGTAGAAGCTCCCTCATCAATCACAGTCCGAAAGCAAGGTCTGTTTTTGACTAACACTAGGATCTGGAAAGACATTTGATGAGGTAGGCAAGGTGTACTATTATCGAAATCAAATATTATAAGGTTCGAATCCTGAATATCAACAGCTCCTATAGCAGACAATAGTAATTTACACTATGCTAGGCATGATTGCAGCACCTCCAAAGCTGACATTGCTGAAGGGGAAATAGCTAGATCTTCAATAATGTTATAATTTTGTGAAGCTTTCGCATGTGGATTGAAATCTGACTTCTGAAGTATACCTTTAGCAGGCAGTTTGATTACTAAGTCTGGGTTAGGTTTCTCGATCTGTAGCGGATCACAACTAGAAGGAGTTGAAGTTGATGGGTTTGAATTAGAAGATTCTGCTTCCTTACCACCAACAGGATTTTTACTACCATAATCTTGCGATCGCGTCGCAATGCTGACATGGTACATCATCATAATGGTTTCTTCTGAGGTATTTTAGGAAGAACCTATCATCTTACTATCTTGACTAGGAAAAGGATCCTTCAAGACATCAGGCATTTGAGAACCTTTGACGATTTTCAAAACCTCGCCTCGATGTGGGTAGTCTCTTGTAAAGTGCTCCTTGTCACAAATGAGACAAGGATAGTAAGGTTTACATTTTTCGTCAGTAGATTCATTTTTATCTGATTTCTCTTTTGAGTTTTGTTTATTTTTCTTCTTCCCCTTCTTTTTACTGTCGGATTTTGATTTGGCCATAGACGATTCTACGACATGGATATCGGCAAGAATTTCAGTGGAAGAATCTCCTGTCGGGGAATCTGGTAAAGTTATAATAGGAGAAGAATTATATTAAGATTTCTTCTTGCTTTTGGTACTAACTGAACCAATCATACCATCAGTGGCGTGAGACCCTGAAGGAGCTGTAGTTATTTGATTGTGTTTCGTAAGGTCGGGGATTTTTTCATGTAAAGTACCCAACTGCGTATAAACAAGGTCAAGGTACTGAGCTTGAGAAATTACTTGCTATTCAATAACAACTCCTGCCTTAGCTACATCCTCAGTGATTTTAGGTAATAATGATTTAACAAACCATTCTGACAAAATTTGATCCGTAATAAAAACTTTCACTAAATGTCATCGACGTGGCCATTCATGAATATGATCTGAAATATATGTGGACATTGACTATTTTAATGAAGTTAATAATTCTGTGCCATTGGCATATATGACAGGCAACTGAAAATGAGTTAAGAAAGAAGTGGCTAATTGACTAAAATTATAAAAAGAGCCTCGTGGTAACTCAATGTACCATTTGGCAACAAGACCAATCAAAGTGCATTGAAAAAGACATAAGTGAATTGAATCATCAATAATGGAATTAGATGCACACCAAAGGTGATAAGTCATCACATGATTTGATGGATCTTCTCCTGACTTACCCTTGAACTTCGGGATATCACTGGGAAACTTATTAGGCATTGGTGGCCAATACGAAAGATAGTAGATTGGATCACTCATAAGGTGCGACAAATAAGGTAAATCCAAAGTTGTGATAAAAGGTAACTGACGATTAGGTTATCAAAAACCTTGGGTCACAGTACCAGCCCAGGAGGAGGATATCTAGGATAACTTGGAATTGGATTTGCATTAGGAATATTATATCATCCGGGAAAACAAGGATTAACTGGACCAAACTGGGGTTATTGAGGTTGCTGATGAGTATATCTAGGGTACAATTGATACTGATAAACTGGGTTTTACATAGCAGGACCGAATTGGTACTGTCCCTGGTATAGTTGTAAATTGTAGTTGACTTGTGATAACCGTACTTGGACCAGGTTGTCCTATAGGCATCTAAACTGAAGTCTCAACTGTAGGTCCTGACCTCGGTAAAGAGGTCTAAGGAGTTGATGCAGGGACAGTAGAAACCGGAGTTGTCGATACTCTAAAAGTAGGTGGGGTAGATTGAATAGAAGCTATAGTAGTTGCAGCAGCAGTTTGAGGTAGAGTTCAAGGTGAACTAGGCCCAAGCTGATGAACTACACCAGGTGCAGAAGTTTGAACAGTAGGCTGGACAGGTTGCTGGGTTGGACGAGAAACCAAAGGTTGTCTAGTTTGACTTGATAACTGCACATTAGGTTCCAAAATCTGTTGAGTTTGAGATGCACCCCACACAATGTTCGTTCCGGGGTATGGACCCATAAAAGGTTGAGCATATTGAGGACCAGAACCGGGTTGAGTGTAGGGTTGATAATTGAGAAGTACATTTCTAGCTCCTTGTACAAATGTTTGACCAGAAGGCGGTCGGAAACCTTGAGTTAGGTACTGACCTTGAGGTTGATAACCTTGAGGCATGTACTGAAACTGGGGTTGACCTTGAGGTATATATTGATACTGGGGTTGACCTTGACATATGTACTGACTCTGGGGTTGACCTTGAGGTATGTACTGTCCTGAAGGTATGTACTATCCTTGAGGTTGCCCCCCAGGCAACATCTGAATACCTTGAGGTTGCCCCCCAGGTGATAATTGAGTACCTTGAGGTTGCCCCCCAGGCGGTAATTGAGTACCTTGAGGTTGCCCCCCAGGCAGTAACTGACTACCTTAAGGTTGCTTACCAGGCAGTAACTGAATACCTTGAGGTTGCCCTCTAGGCAGTAACTAACTATCTTGAGGTTGCCCTCCATGCGGTAACTGACTACCTTGAGGTTGCCCTCCAGACTGTAACTCACTACCTTGAGGTTGCGGATTTGGAATAGTACCAGACATCATAATAATTTCTTCTACACTCAACAGTGGGTTTCCGTTATTACCAGTTGATATCTCATGTTAAATTGGTTGAGGAGATGCTCCCGAAAATGTACCAGAGAAGTGACTAATACCCAAAAGGAACAGAAGGACTGCCATATAAAAATGTTTCTGGTATTTGGGAAAGCATGGATGACCATTTCGACATATCCAAAGGAGGATAATAACCTTGGGGCATAGGATGAAAAGGAATTTGAGGTAGTGAAAAACTAAGACCCCGGTTTTCTAAAAAGTTCATTAATGATACGTACCAAGCATCAATTCTAAAAGGACTGTAGAAGATTGATTCACGCTCCCTAAGTTCTAAAGTTGGTTGATTTTCAGGGAGAGTTGTATCTTTGTTCGGACTAACAAGTTCTTCAATAGAAATGAGTCCAAAAGGAATATTTTGGGTAATGATACATCCTACCCTGGGTGAACCAGGACCATTAGAAGTTGGAGAAGCAAATCCTAAAGATGGAGTAGCAGCAGGTTTGGTTTCAGGCTCAAAAATTTCAGGTTCTTCAATTAATTCACTAGTAGGAGAAATACTACCAGTAACTTCAGAAAATGAAATTGGTTCAGAAATATACTATGTTGCTTGAACTTGATAATTAGGATGAATAATTAAAGATGACTCTCCAGCATCCGGTGACCCAACTCTACTGTCACTAGGTGATACAAGAGCTCGTAGCCCTTCAAGCTGACTTGGTGTATACTTGGGAGGTTTCCCCCGAAGTCTATGAGATTGTCTCGGTAATTTAGCCACGATTAAATATTTAATTACTTCACATGCAAACAAATAAAATCTCAATAAAAACACCTAAAGTATCTAAAGAACCAAACAATTGAATCACATGCCTAAAAAATCTAAGAGTTCAAACCACACACAAACAGTAGCTTTTTGTACCAAAAACACTAATTGGTGATGAAATCCAACGTCGCAGAATTGAATACAGAAATGGCAGTTGGAACAGTTACCCCGACAACTTTCTTAATGAAACAGACTGGCACAAGTTTCTTCACAAAACTGTCTCGAGTGAAGAGAACCCCCCAGAGAATCCAAGTGAGTCTAGTCAACATCTGCTCCAGGTACAGTGAGACCCATCCTTCACCATCACCTTAGGAAAGAATCTTAAGATTATGGTCACTAAGGTTACCAACAGTAACAAATACAGCTAGGGGAACAATCTACGATCTGATCTACGCGCAAGGGTAGAGTAAAAAAGCTCAATCCCCTTGAAGGCTCCTCAACATGATCAATCTGAGGTTTACTAACAAGTGACCCCAGGCTCCTCGAAAATGGTTAATCCGAGGTTTACCATTTGTAATATGCGCCAATCTGGTATCTCTCCTAATGAGACAGACTTGATTGTCTCAAAGGTTTGGACATGATCTCGTGATTGACTCCTTTAAGAGGAGCTTCCCAGATTATATCAATTACAATTGGATTTATTTCCTACTGCAAGATATAGCTACTTGTTTGTTTTAACTATCTTGGAGAGTTAATTACTCCCTACTCCAAGATAATAGCCCAAGCTATATTGGTAATAAGAGCCCTAGAAATAAAACGATTGCTAGATCAATTTTAATTAAGTGTTACTTTTATGGGTTGTTTCTTAAGTCAATAGGTTTGGAGTTGAAACTTTGATGGTGTGAAGACTCGACTCCAAAAACACTAAAAATGCACCTAAAATGATAAACAATCCCTTTTTCCTTCAATGAATTTCTAGCTAAAAGAAAGAGTTGAGAATGTGATTCTTTGAAAAAAAAAAACTTTCCTTCAACATGTCAATGAAAAGAAAATATTTTTTGTCTTTTTCAATAAACTCAAAACGAGACTACTAATTATGCTCACAAAAAATCTCTTTTCCTTTTCAACACTCAAAACTACAGAAAACAATTTTTCAAAAGAGATTCTACAATTTCTAGAAAACACTCAAAACTATGAAAAACTAATCTTGAGATCTAAAAACTTCTAAAAATATAATTGATGAAAGCTTCAAACCTTTTCGAGGACATTTTACTTAATTGTTCAGTAAACTAAGGATTAATTCGTTCAGAATAACAAATCAATCAAAAAACACCCAACTATGTTTTCTTTTATAAAAATGAAATTCACAACTTATGACCAAGTTTGTTCAAATATTTGCAAAGAGAAAAGAAATCTATTTCTCACCAAGGGAAGATTTCACAAACCAGCCAGACTCATCAAGAAGACAAAAAGACACTAGGGTGATCTCAGGTTTCTTAGGCTTCTAATCTTTGAGTCACTACAGAGACCGAGTGAAAACCAATCCAGACATGCAAAACTTCTAGAAAATCATCTAAAACAAAAACAACAATGGAAGTTACTCACAAGAGAATTTTGATAGGATACATGGAGATCTAGGAAGAGACTAAAAATCGTAAATAAAACCTAAACTTAACTAGATGAAAACATTTTAGGTTTTTCAAAAATTTTGATAGGGTCCACAAGCTTCCAGTATAACCAGATGTGGTACCGCTCTATGCACTAAAGGAACAATGCGAAGATGTCCGCACTATATTGTAAATAGAACATGCAGTTCTCTTGAAAATTTTGAAAAAACAAAAAACAATCCAGATCCTAAAAACTACCCAATCCCACACACATCAAGCAAAAACCAAAAACAAGAACAAGTTTCTCAAGTCAAAGACAAAGGAAACTCAAAAAACCAAATTCAGTTCCCCAGTGGAGTTGCCAATTTGTTGGCCGGATAAATCGATCTTGCGGACAAGGCTGATCTCCCTAGTATCAACAGATATCTAGCAACAAGTAGGACAAGAAAATTTGCTTTTCTCTAAACATATTTTGATTCATTAATAAAAACTAAAGAGGTGTTTAGACCCTACCTTAAGTTCAACGCTAGTTTGTAGCAGCCATGCTTCAACCATCCAAAAGATTTTCCTTTAGAGAACCTACAATCACAAACAAGCACACATCAAATAACACCTGCATAGCTAATATAATAAATCAATGTCATCATGGTGATCAAGGAATCCATAAAATAAACCATAAAACACAGCTTATTGAGAAAAATAAACTTGATTTTATTAAATTTGAAATAGAAGAACTTTACAACCTTTGGTGCCTTGATGCTATACAAGCACTTCCCAGGGTCCAAACAGGAATCTCCTCTACTTTGACAAGCCTCACTCTCTTCCAAATGAGATAAAAAAGGTATGTAATCTTTCCTCTCAAAAGCTCAATTAGGAAGACTAAGTTCCACCACCATTTCACCTCAAAAATATTTAGCTTTCAACCTCTTCAGTAACCAGCCCAATGCTTCATTTTAAAAGAAGGAGGTTACAGGTCCACCTATGAAGGGATAGAGTCCTCCTTCAAAGGGATAAGCTCCTCACATTAAGGGATTAGCTCCTTAAGGTATGGGATGCATGAACCTTTAAGGAGCGAACTTGCCACCTCAAGATTCCCTCTAGAAGCTTCCAGAAATGACTCAAAGTGAGTTTTTAAGAATGTACTTGCGCCTTTTTAACTTTTACAGGGGTCCACATCCATAACAAAGAGACAAAGCGGTCAGGTGCGTAGGGGACATGATCATCACGTGTGGGACCGTAGGCAATGCTAAGAGAAAGTGCGGAACCATAGTTTTAGAGGTTTTTAAGGACCTTCTCTTATTTTCAAGGCTTGATATGAACAACCGAGTTTTAATACTTACAAAGGAGGAAAGTATGAGTGTTGATAGACTCACACAGATTGCAGAATGTCAAGGCGACAATTTTTGTGCAACAATTACATTCTAGGGGAGGGATAATATTACTTGTGTGCTCTCCCGTCCACCTCAGTTGCCGATGTGGAGACACCTTCCAACCTTGTAGAACACCTAGCAAGTAGCTCGTGCCACGTGTTATGGTGGGTGGGGGAATTTAAGTTTGCATCTACCTCTCTATTTGGGGTTTATTTACATCTTTTTTATGCGATGTCTTCTCTGCCCTGTGTTGTTTTGTTTGGGTCTAGTGTGTGGATGATTCACTCCACCGATGATGGCTTAGGATGACTCCAATACTGGTTTGCCTTGTCCACCATTCTTGATATGTTCACTAGGCGAGGTTGCTTGTAATGGTCCATTAGCAGTTTAGGGTTTATGGTGTGGTCATTTAATTTTTCCTGGCATTACTGCATGCACGCGTTCGTTTCTCATTTAGGGTTTAAGGTTTTGTTGCTTTACTTGTTTCAAGGGGTGTTTAACTCTTTTGTTGTTGTTAAACACTGCATCGTCGAGGGTTTATAAATGCCGTTGTTGTTGTTCGTTCTTCACTATCGAGGGTTTACAAATACCTTGGTCACTGTTTCATTCTTGTTGCCTATTGTTTGGGAAGGAGCCAGTGCAAAATTCTAACCAATTTGAGGTCCATGAAGGTGTATTTCTAAATACATGTTTTTTTTTTTTCGAATTTCCTATTATTTGTTTGTATGTTTTTGCCAACTGCTAATTTTTCATGTTTTACAAGTTTTGGTTGCAGATAATTTGTGTTCCTATTGCATAAAAGGCATGGTGAGGTCTGGGGGACATTTGGACATGGTGGTGGCTTCTACATCTATCTAGTAGGATTCTAATTCCTATCGGCCAATAGGTTTTTCAACACCTACACTTGTTATTGGGATTTTTGTTCTTTCTTCTCTTGTTGCATTATTGTGTTTTTGAACACTTGAATTTGGTGGAAAATTAGCTCTTATTGCATGTTTTCTATGTTTTCTTCTGATTTATGTTACGATTTTTGTCGATTTTTCTTGCTCTGTTACCCTCCACTTACCCTCCTCCCATGAACGTGAGTTACTTTTTTATTTTTTTGGGCGCAATGTTTGATTTAATTTGACCCTAGGTTTAGCCCATGTACCCACTCAATCTCAGGTGATTTTTTAGTCTAAAGTGTTTGATACACTTAGGAAGCTCCTCTGGTAAGCTACAATTTGATAATTTGGGGCTATAAATCCCCCTCCAGGGTAGGAACCTATAGGTGGAAGCTCCAATCGAGGTTATGTGATTTAAGTAGGGTGTGAATGGGTAGTCTCAACCTTATGGTTTGTTTTGGGATTGAAATGCTCCATGGTTCATCTGATTTATGCTATTTACACCTTCTTTGCCTTCAAATATGATGTGGGCAATTGTTTTTTTTGTGGTATGATTAGCTCTATAATGAATTTTGACACAGAAATCATCTCTATGGTGTTTTTTGGATATTTGGATTGAACTATTATAAGGTTTATCTGATTTGTATATGGTGGAGTTTACTTTCTATGGTATCCATGGGGTAGCCTTGACCCTATGGTCTATTTTGGGATTGAAATGCTCTGTGGTTCATCTAATTTGTGTTGTTTAGACCTTCATTGCCTTCAAATCTATGTGGGTAAATTTTTTTCCTGTGATCTGATTAGCTTTGTAATGATTTTTGATGTGTAGTTCATCTCTGTGGTGTTTTTTGGATATTTGGATTGAATTGTTATAAGGGTTATTGTTAGGATATTCCGACACATAGCAAATAGTTAAGTTCAACTTGGTCTAGTATAGAGTTAGGTATAGAGTTAGGTAAAGTGTGTTTCTTTACCGTTGTACATTTTGTAACTTACAATCCGACGGTCACGATATGTAGTGATCCGACGGTTCATTCTCTCCTCGGTATTACCGACACTTGATCCGTGGCTTGACACCCGATTGGTCCATGAATTCTATTTAAAGCGCATGGAGGGTCATTTGTAGGTTAACAATGCATGAGAGAAGCTTATGTAAATTTTCATTCTTTTATTAATAAATTGCCTGTAGTAGCCACGTTGGCGCAGGCCGTGGACTGTTTCCCTCTCTGAGGGTTTTAACCACGTCAAAATACTGGTGTATTGATCTGTGATCTGTTTGTGAGCGGTGTCCTTTTGGTGTTCTGTCTGAGGAACTTACCCTGTAAATTCCTACAGTTATCTGATTTGTATATGGTGGAGTTTACTTTCTATGGTATCCAAGGGGTAGCCTCGACCCTATGGTCTGTTTTTTGATTTAAATGCTCTGTGGTTCATATGATTTGTGTTTTTTAGACCTTCTTTTCCTCTGAATCTATGTAGGCAATTGTTTTTTCTATGGTTTGATTAGCTCTATAATTAATTTTGACGCGCAGTTCATCTCTATGGTGTGTTTTGGATATTTGGATTGAATTGTTATAAGGGTTGTCTGATTTGTATAGGGTGGATTTTACTTTCTATGGTATCCAGTGGAGGTCCTAAAAAAGTCACACAACTAATTACCCAACCTTATCAGTGTGAGATGGAAGACTATTTTTATTGCCAATTTTTTTTTTGAGGTAAATTGATTTGTAAGAGTGACTTTGAATTGTGTTTGGATTCAAAGTAAATTAGTTTATAAGGGAAATTCAATGCCAATAGTTCATTACCCATTTATATTATGTTTTAATTGGAAGTACATTGATTTATCGAAGTATTTTGATGATCATAATGGGGATTCCAACCCATTTGCATTGTGTTTTAATTCATTTATGTATTGTTTTGAATAGATTCTGTAGTAATATTCAAAGATTTTGCATTCAAACTTCTTAGACATATACTTTAAATGAAGTGACTGCATTAATCCATGAAATTCATTTTCCGATTCATTCTTCTATAACAATTACAATTAAAAGATGTAGTTTCACTTAATGTTTGGGTTGGAATGAATGTACAATTGAAAAATGTTTGGGTTGGAATGAATGTAATTGTGTATTTTTGTTTCATTCCTTTGTGGCATCTGGTTTGTGGAGAAATATGGAATTTAAGTCATTTTGGAAATGGTTTTGGTTCTGGTCAGATTTAATCTGTTGTCTTATTGAGTTTATATCAGATGGATCTAAGTTGTCCTTTTGTAACTTGCCATCTTGAGGAACTTCCTTATTACTCTATCTCCATATTTGTTGATGTATGGAATGTTAGGTCCTTTGACATATTTGTTGATGTATGGAATGATAGGTTCTTTTTGAATATGAAACTTTTATATATTAATGAATTTCAAGTGCTACAGTTTATAAAAAGAGAAAAATCAACAAGTTGATATAACCATTTTTCTCATATTATTGAACTTATTCCTAAAATTTTCAATGCTTCTTTTAATTACATTACATGTTTTTTGAGCTTGTTGGAGTGGGTTCCTCTTTGTAATTTTTTTTTTCTCCATGATCATTGTAGTCATTAACTCTAAGGGATTTTAATTTCTCCCAAACCTTGGTAACATACGCAATGGCCTGTAGAAGGACTGCAATTTATGTATTATTGAATTATGTTAAACAATGCATATGGAAAAACCATTGTCAACTTGCACAAATATTTATGCTCTACAATTGTGTAAAAGTAAAGTTATGAATATGGGAATTCTTTTGCCATCAAGTCAAGTGTTTGCATTACATTTGATGTGTAGTATACTCATTTATATGAGTAATTCAATGTCCATAGTTGACAACCCAATTGATTATGTTTCAATTGGAAGTAAATTAATTTATAAGAGAAACTTTGCATTGTGTTTGGATTCAAAATACATTGGGTTACAAGGGAAATTAAATGCCCAGAGTGCATTGCCCATTTGTATTGTGTTTTAATTGGAAGTGCATTGATTTATAAAGGTAAACTGATGCTCATAGTAGGCTGGTCTACCAGCCCATTTGCATTGTATATTCATTTATACGAGTCATTCAATGTCCATTGTTGGCAGAATTGGAGGTAAATTTATTTGTAAGAGAAACTTTGCATTGTTTTTGGGTTCGAAATAAATTGGGTTATAAGGGAAATTCAATGCCAAAAGTGCATTACCCATTTGTATTATGTTTTAATTGGAAGTAAGTTGTCCTTTTGTAACTTGCCATCTTGAGGAGATTCTTTATTGGTTTGTATCCATATTTGTTGATGTATGGAATGTTAGTTTATTTGACAAATTTGTTGATGCATGGAATGGTAGGTTCTTTGTGAATATGAAACTAATAGATATGTACTTTTGTTGTTCACTATTTTGTGGAATTTTCATATTAAAGTAAGTGACTTGTTCAAGATTTCATTATTCACTCATTTGTCATCATATTTACAACTTAGTTATAAATGTATTGTAAATCATTTGGTGTGTAGAGGCATAAAATAAATTCCCATTTACATTCTCAAGTAATATTTATACATTATAATAGGCTATAGATGTTCCTTCTAAAATGGATTTCTGTTACAATGCCGCAAATAGTATGAAATAAAACAACCTAGGTTGTAAGCCAAAATCTTTCTGTGACAAGAAAATTATGCAATCATTCCAAAATCCACATCATAATTCTGTTACAACCAAAAACATATGACACCCCTATTCTTTATGACCTTGGGAATATTGAGTGCCAAAACTCCTTGAGTTACCTACTTGAGCCAGGTAGGTTGTCCTACCTAAAAAGGGTTGATTAGGAAATGGTTGATTGCTACCATATGATTGACTCCAATTTTCACATTCCAACCATGGAGGAATTGTGTAACCATACCTCACATTTTCACTACTAACTCCTGCATTAAGTTGGGGTGTGTGATAAGCATACATAGAATTGACACCTCCTATTGTAGGAATAAGCAAATTCGGTAAACCCTCAGTTTTATAATGAGGCACTTAAATGTTTATGAGATCTTGGAATAATGGTGTATTATCTGCAATATTGTCCAATATGTTTGAAATAATCATGGTTTCATCAACTATGCTTGCATC
Source organism: Pinus taeda (assembly GCA_000404065.3). Lineage (NCBI taxonomy): Eukaryota > Viridiplantae > Streptophyta > Pinopsida > Pinales > Pinaceae > Pinus > Pinus taeda. The sequence goes on along the minus strand of APFE030260915.1, from coordinate 203,193 downwards.
ATTTTCAACCATATTGATCATCCCTTGTTCCTTTTTAGGCATTTGTTGTTCCTTTCTTGACTTCTTTTCTGGTCTTGCCATTTCTTTTTGCCGGTCCTTATCTTTCCTTTCTTTATCTCTTTCAAGCCTTTCATTTGCTCGACGTTGTGCTGCAACAATCCTTGCTGCCTTCTACTCCTTGGCTAGATCCTTGTTTTTTTGTTTTAATTCATGCATTTCAAATTTCTTTTTTTAGACTCAACTAATAGGTTTATATAGTCTTCTAAGGTTAGTAATTATGAACTTCGTCCCAAACGAAGACTACTTGGTGTAGCTTACTTTTTTTCATTTGATACTACTGATAGCTTTAGGAATCGACCAAGTATCTTCTCCACCCCTCCCACCTGCATGTCATTGCTTGGTACTTCCCTTTCAGTATATGAGACAACTTATTGATCTATATTTTTATCTTCATTTTATGCCTCAATATGTGCTTCATCTTCTTCCATTGATCTATTGTCCACAAAAAAATGAACAATTTCACTGTTTAATTATGTTGGTTGTGAAGGAATGTTCATGATTTTTCCATTAGTTGTTGAGACACTATGTTCATTCATATTAATCATGGCTTCTGTCATCCGTGATAGTGGGGTTACTTGGCTTGGGAATGTCAATTGGTCATTGTCAACTACATTTTCAACAATTTCATTAACAATATCAACAACAAAAGTTTCATGTTCTTGAGTTGTTAGAACGATCTCCATGTTACTGCGAATTTGTTCATGACTATACTATGTTTAACATACAATTTCATCATATTCAACATATAAGTGTCCTTGAGAGAGGGAAAACATATTACTAGCTACAACCACATCATCTTGTTCATCTACTTCTTGCACTTCAACACCTCTTTGGACATGCCCTTCTTCCTAACCATCCACATGAAATGCCTAGTTACAACTAGTATCATGCATAAGAGCATCATAATTCAGTGGATAGATTCCTGTCCTCCTAAAGTCAACCTTGATATTTAATGGTTTCAGAGCCTTTTTGAAAGCTTTACTCGCAAACTCTGCTAGCTCGAACCTTTTCACCTCAACCCCTCGATTCTTTGCCATGCATCCATCACACTCTGACCTGAAATAGTTCTTGAAAGGGCTAAACACACTAACATCAAGGGGTTGAAATCTGTGAGTGGTATGAGTGGGCAATGTCAATATTTTGATGCATAAATTGTTTGCTTCCTCAATTGTTTTGTACAACCATGTGGATCCCATGACCATCTAATATCAATAGGTGTATGTTATTAGGTGAGACGCCATCTCGTAGATGCAAAAAAGGTGAAAAATAATTTAAAAACAATTATTTAGTCATCCATGCATGGGGATGTGCAACCATGCATGCACCTAGTTCACAATTATGTATATAGTTTTTCAGTTGATTTTTACCTTTGAATAAATTACATCCTGGGATTGAAGTAGCAATTGCATTGACAACACATAAAATAGTTATCCACTCCCTGCTCTTAGGAAAAATCTTTGGCACATTTCGGTTCCCTCTCTTGGAAATTACCCGCATGCCACAATTCCTCCTTGCCTGTAAACCTGTTTCATCACTCCATATATGGTCTGCACCATAAGAATGTTTATGGTAAGCACTTGAAAGAGTTTCATAGAACTTCTACACAACTGCAGGGTGCAAATTTAATGCTTTGTCTTTGTTAAGGCCCTCAGTTGTACGCAATACAATGTCTAGATTCCTTTTTTAAAACCCAACCCCCCATGATTTACTAGGAAACCCATCTTTGAATGGGTTTGGCCTCCCTTGATAGATTTGAGAAACTATGGATTTGAGTTATAACAACTCTAGACCATGTCCCAATTGGGCCATCTCTTTACAGCACTCAACCACCTCGACCTCCTCCTCATTAGTCATAACTGTAAGAGGCCCTCTACATTTTGTATGAGTCAATCCATTTATCCAATAATGTATTGATGAGGGAGGAATAACATGTTTTTTTGTAGATGCCTTAACTAAGTATCCATTAAACTCTATGTCATCAATTGCAACTAACATTTCTTCTTTTTTCCATCCTCTTATAGCGTTGATATTTTTAGTTGAACTTGCCCCTTGGACTATTTTTGATGGTGGCTCTGTGGTGATGGTGTGACAACATCAGCTTCAGTCGCATGGTCATCCTCAACAACATTCCTTGTGGCATTGTTGACATTCACATCAATTGTCTTGTCCTCATCTGATGATGAGCATCGCAGCTGGGCACCCCTTGTCACTCTCCTGCCACTTCTCCTTATACGAGAAACATAACTAACTCTTGCCATAGATGCAACAACCTACATAATTATTACATGGATTTACTTAAGAATATTTGAAAATTATGCTTTCATATAAGGAAAAAATATTTTTTCTTTATTACAAGCAATTATTAACATGTATGTTAGTATCCTTGAAAAATAAAATCTACAGAATCATTTTGTTTTATGTCTTCAAAATGATCAGTGATTGTTGTTTTGATAACTTGTTTTTACACTTAAAATACCATGATTGTATTTGTACTTGGAAAACTATAATCGGTTTCCACCTTCTTCTGGTACTATGAGAAGATCTAGTAATTACTGTTGTTTGAATTAATTTGTTTAGACTCATGTTTGTTATCGCAATTGAATTCATCCATGGCCCACATTGTCTCACCAAGTGGACCTGCATTGTCAATCATGTAATTCAAGTAGTGCTTTCCTTATGTTTCTTTCAAGTTGAAAAAAACTTACATCATGTCCAATAATTGACCCATAATATTCTCTCATTATTGCAATCCTTTTGCCATACTTTCCTTAGTACTTGTCAACAAACTCAAAAAGCTACAAAATTCTCCCATCCATTCGAATATCAAGATATCATATTAGATTAGAGAAATACCCAGTATAGTTATTGAATATGGGAATAATGCCATCAATATTAAATTCTATGGATAAGAGGAAATTACCTATTTTGCATGGCTTAAAAGTTCATTACATTAATTAGGATTATATTTTCTAAAGACTATTGAAGAAACTTCCATTGTAGTAGAAGTTTCTCTTGCAAGATTTGATCCAGGATTGCTAGTGTCAATATTGTAGGCTTGTCTTGGTGTTTTCATATATTCTAGCCTCTGCCAAAAGTAGTGGTCTGAGTTACCATAGCCAACCTAAGAACATATTGAAGGGAATGATGTTTTCCTTAAGTTCCTTTCAAGTTTAAAAGAACTTACATAATATCCAATAATTGACCCATAATATTCTCTCACTATTGTAATACTTTCCTTAGTACTTGTCAACAAACTCAAAAAGCTGCAAAATTCTCCGAGCGATTCGAATATCAAGATATCATATTAAATTAGAAAAATACCCAGTATAGTAGAAAAATCCCCTCCCTAACATTCATCCATGGTTGTAGAAGCACCCCATACCATGTATATGCACAACTTCATTAGTGAGAGGACAATTAAGTCTTTGCAATAGAAGAAGAAGATTGAGGTAGAGTTGAGAGCCTACAAAGTAATGAACTCTAAGATGAGGTCAACATTTGGTATTCTCAAGGATGCACTGATGAGAGTGGGCTCGTGGTTTGGTAAGATGTATTTGAGAGTTATACTGCTGGAGGATTATGCGATGCTTTTTGGCTTGGATTTTATGAGGACAATGCAAGCATTTCCTTTGTTGGAGAAGGATAAACTTTTTATCATTAGAGACCATGGAGCTCAGTTATTTCCAATGGTGAAGAAGAGTATTGTGGGATATCATTCAATGGTATTCATAGTTATGTTTTATGAGATAGATCCTTAGTTACATAAATTTGAGAAGGGGACAACCCTATATCATGATCAACAAATAAGGGAGCTAGTGGACATGCCTACATGACAATCTTAAATTGACAGTTTGAGTCAATTTGTAGGTTGGGTAGGAGAAGTTGGATCTTCTCCGAATCTTGAGCAACATCGAGAGAGTTCAACAAAGTGTCTTCAAAAATAGTGTGATGTTAGAGTGAGAGGCCTGAATACTTCTTCTAATGAGGATGATTTTAGTGCATAAGTGGATGATAGAGATCCTATGGGTATTGTGGATTATTGAAAATATGTGATGGGTATATATTATTTTCAATTGATTGAGAAATGGCTTGCAAAGCTCGGTTGTTCGAAGACAAAGATTGAAGGAGTGCGAAGATACATGACGAAATGACATTCATTAGATAAATTAGTTTCTTAGAGTCAAGGGAGTGACTTTCGAGCCTTCCTATCTATATAAAATATTTTTTGTGAGGGATGATTGACTACCTTAGTGTAGAAGTTTATCCTGTAATATTTGATTTAGGATTACTAGTTTCAATATTGTAGGCTTGTCTTGGTGTTTTCATATATTCTAGCCTTTGCCAATGGTAATGGTCTGAGTTACCATAACCAACCCGAGAACATATTGAAGGGAATGATGTTTTCCTTATTTTGCTTTCAAGTTGAAAAGAACTTACATCATATCCAATAATTGACCCATAATATTCTCTCACTATTGTAATACTTTTGTCATAATTTCCTTAGTACTTGTCAATAAAATCAAAAAGCTGAAAAATTCTCCTAACCATTCGAATATCAAGATATCATATTAGATTAGAGAAATACCCAGTATAGTTATTGAATATGGGAATAATTCCATCAATATTAAATTCTATGGATAAGAGAAAATCATCTATGTTGCATGGCTCAAAAGTTCATTAGAGTAATCAGGATTAGATTGTCTATAGAGTATTGAAGAAACTTCCATTGTAGTAGAAGTTTCTCTTGCAAGATTTGATCCAGGATTGCTAGTGTCAATATTGTAGGCTTGTCTTGGTGTTTTCATATATTCTAAGCTCTACCAACAGTAATGATCTGAGTTACCATAACCAACCTGAGAACATATTGAAGGGAATGATGAGCACATTAATTGACCAAGTTCAATCTAATTTTAATACTTCATAATTTTATGAGGAAGACACAACATTTCATTCAAATATTCAGCACAAGATTAATGTCTCAATTTATTATAAAAACACCCAGTGTGAAATACAATCTAACCCATTTTATTAATTATGTTACTTAAATATAGTCTTTTCTTTGATATTTTGATTCAACAATCTAACCCATTTTATTAATTATGTTACTTAAAGATAGTATTTTCTCTGATATTTTGATTCAACAACTTGTTGCATGGGTTGGTGTCTGCTGCTAAACTGAATTAGAAATCTTTGGAACATTTGAATTACTAGTAGTTACTGTTGTTTGAATTAATTTAGTTAAGGTGGTCATATGTCTCAATTTTGTTATGGCTTGAGGTATGCTATCAGTAAAGTTATTTTGAGCAAGATTTAGGTTATGTCATATTTTCCACTAAGATTATTGTTGCTCAGGCAGAGTTGTTATGTTCTTTTTTCATTTGCAGTTCATGCAGAGTTGCTATGGTTGTGTCATATTTTCCAATCAACTTTAAAATGATTCAAATATAGAAAAATAGAAAAAATATATATTTTCATGAAAATGAAATTGTAAGAACTGAAATAAAAATTGTGAGAAATGAAAATAGAACTGTAAGAAAAATGTGTTGTAATTGAAATAACTAACCTGAATATACTGTCAAATGTTACGTGATGTCTTGTCTCCAAGGTTGGTGAATAGTTCGAATGCATAACATGCAACTTCAGCACTGGTTGAACTTGTTTTATAGTTTTTTGCACTTGAATTCAGTTGGTGGTAAGGATGGACATGGATTGCAATGGGTTTATTTTGAATGTGTGATCTGGATTTAATTGGATGTGATCCAATGGCCGAGAATTTGTTATTTGTTGATCCATGTGCTTTGATATGTTTTAATGAGAAATAGAATGGGCTGGGGGTCATTTATTGAACACGGTGGGTTTAAATGTTGAACAGCGTAGCAGTGATGACTCACATACATTCACTTTTTATTATGTGCAGCTATGGATATTTATTTGAACTACATAGCTTCAATTATGATGAGTGGGGGTTCTAGTGATTGCTACTTTATAGTTCTCGAATAGACCATTTTAGAAGGATTTACAATTTTTTCTGTTTTCTAGTTGGGTCAATACAATTTGTACTCTCAAGTATTAAGGTACTATTTATGAATAGTTGTGGGCCCAGTCAATGTTTTGGAAAATTTTGGACATAAATTAAAACATATTTGCACTTAATATTATTTTTTTTTGTTTAAATATTAGTTGTATATCTCTCAATTTTTGGTGATTTGGTGAGATGAGTGTTATATCAATCACTGGTCCCTGCACAACATTAGACATCTCTCCCATGTAACATCTTATTTTGTAATCGATTGCAAGTGTCTAACATACTTCCTCAACAAAATCAAAACAATTACAGTTGTCATACTTCAAATTGTATTTTTCAAAATCCAACAATATAATATTATATTTTGTGTGAGTTTCCCATTTATATCACATTACGAGTTTTCATTTATTGATGGTTCTCACCGTAATGAAATCTAATGATTCTTCTCGTGAGAAGTCGTGAGAAGTTGTGATTAGCTCAAATAAATCTAAAATTGCACTTGATATTTGAAGAGAGGCATTAATGATTAGAAAGTTATTTTCTTTGATATATATTTTTAGATTGACCTAGAAATCACATTTTTCCCAAATATATATGTGTAGCGTATTGTTTTTATATATGAAAAGATCGATTATCTTGTTTTTCAAAAATAAACTCATATAACGTATTAATATGATAATTTTTAAAGCCAAGAAACATCTATCAAAGTATCTCTTCAAGGTCTTTCAGTCATCTCTCCAACATGAATGCTACGTCATTCAACTTATGGCATCCCTTTCATTTAATTTAGGTGTTATTTGTATGTCAAAATTTAAATAATCGAATAAACATACATGTAAAATCATAATGTTCGATGGTAGGGGAACGCTATTTATTTTGAAAAGTATAAATTGATTAAACTTAGTAATGTGGGAATAGTTCATGTTTTGGGTGGCTACTCTCCTATATCAAGGTTAATTTTAATTATTATATTTATTATTATTATTATTATTTTTATTTATTTTATTTATTTAATTTTTTTGCGGGGGCTGTGGTTCATGGAACCTTGGTCAATAGGTGACCACTACGTCCATGTTAAACTCTAGGGTGATCGCCTCAAAGGGAAATCTAACCCCGCGCCCCCAGTCTTAAAATCAATAGTGTTATTATTATTTTATTTTAACTTATCATATTAAAGAAATAAATAAATTTAAATAATTTGGTGAATTATTTATTATTATTTATTTATTTTTGTTTTTATGTTTAATATTTTCTCAAAAATCCACCATCTACCTATTAAATTGCAATGTTTCTATATTCAAACGAAGCAACAAATATCGATTACTATGTAACACTTGTTAAAAATGTTGTATCTTCCATAATATAAAACCTATGAAAATTAAAGGTAACTTTTACTTAGAGTTGTCCATTGAAATAACTTGGTCCAATCAAACTATATATATATTTTTAATAGTACTTTTAAATATATTTTTATTAGAAAAATTCAATGTTTTATAATTAAATAATTAACCATTTAACACCTATAATATGAACAAAACACCATAAACATGCTCTCATTTTCAACTTGTGTAACAACTAAATAACAATTTCTTATAAACTTCTATATTACATCGAATTAAAATAAATAAATAAAATATTTGATACCCTTACATTTTCAAGATCATAATTGTTAACCCCTTTGTGACTTTAGAACACGCATATATAAAGTGTTTAATGATAATTAAGAGGATAATGCGTTGTTTATATATGATTGCAAAATACACTTTAATTCTCAGGTGAAAGGATCTGAGCGGAGATACTTTGACTTTAATGGACGTAACCCTCCAGGGCAAAACTCACTTATCTGGCATTCACCTGTGATAACACGTAGCGAACAACCTACTCGAGGAGTGGTACTCATGTTATGTCCCACAGTGGAGAAGGGTTAATGCTTGTTTCACTAACGAAACTCCCGTCTCTGCACCTCTGATGGTTCATTATTACTATTGTTGAGTCTTCCGCACTACTGTGCTATCGTCGAGGTTTCTCCCAGTGTTCATTTCTATGCCTGGAGGGTTCTGGTTTGAATGTGGAGCTAGAGATGGCACCTTCCGAAGTAGGTAAACCTCAATTTTGAAGTTTAGAATTTTATTAATTCGACCTTGGTGTTTTACCATCGATTTGAGGGTTTTTAACTTCGTCATTATTAATCCTAATGTCCGACCTTGCTTCCAGGTATAGATTCAGAAGTTTTAGATATGGTGGTAGGCAACGAGTACTCTGGAACGTTGGATGAAGGTAACTTATTTGTCACTGTCACAATGCATGTAGTAAATTTTGGTCATGACAATCCTACTGCTGGACTATTTATTCTTTCCTTGATTTTGTTAGAATTTGGGCTCTAAAACCCTTCATCGTTTTCGTAGGTTGTAGCCTTGGCACGACCCTGCTTCAACCCCAGGTGAGAAACCCCAATTTTCAAATGCAAAATGCTACTATTATTAAAGGGTTACCGATTGTATTACATTCACTAATCTATGATGTATTCTTGCAGGTAAGCAATCCTATGGATGAATTAGAGCCGGGGTCTACGGCTATAAAATTCGTAAATGCTTAGAGCCTCTCGGTTGAGTTACATGTTGGTGTTGAGACCTTAGATAGTCATTTTGTCCTGTCATTACAGGGTTTCGTTGAGGGTTCTCCTCTTAATGGTTTAGGATAAGCTAAGCATGCATAAATTGTTCATTCTACATTTTTGAGTTGTTCCAATGTCGAGCTTTAGCTGTCGAGGACTTATTTTTTTATTTTATTTTGGTGCAATCTTTATATGCTTTAAAATGTTGACTAGTTTTGAAGACCTATGATTGGTTTATAAGAGAGCCAAAAGGACCCCCCTTCATTCTCACAAGAGTCGGATATGGATATGCCTCTCTGAGGCCTCTCAAATAGGTTTTGATACATTTCTTAGATTACTCTGAATCTGTTAAATTATGTGTTTGGTTATTGATACAATGGGTATTACGATGTAACTATTTTGTCTTAATACTACTACGACATCATTCTCTCTCTCTCTCTCTCTCTCTCTCTCTCTCTCTCTCTCTCTCTATATATATATATATATATATATATATATATTCAAATATGAGGTCTCAGCCAAATAATTTATTGCAGTCCCCTGTATTTATGTCTAACCATTCCATAGTTTATTATATGAAAAGATTACGCTGAGGGTTTTGGCTGTCATAGCATTTATATTGAATGATTGTTTATATGACTCAGGTAGTATATTGGTTATCGGGTATTCGACCTTTTTGATAGATGCTCTAATAAAATTTTATATTTATTCCTAAATCTGTTAGAGAGATCTTAGCATATTCGACATATTTGAAAATTTCTCTATTTTACTATTCAGTCATTTGGAATATATTTCAGGTATTGTCTATTGTTTCGGGTTTTCACGCAAGTAACTCCATTATATTAACTCTGATGTGTATTATATAGTTCAAGGTTTACATAGAAGTGAACCCTCTGTTTTATTGATTTGTCTACCTTGTAAATTAATGATAACCTTTTCAATAAACCATTTTTAATCACATTCCATATTACACATTTATAGTTCTACAAATCTAGAGTAAGTACACAAACAATATTGAATCTTAGAGGTTTCTTGACTTACTTGCTTGTTACCTACAATATTAATAACAATAATAGTACTTTTCAGAAAGTCTCTCCTCCCGGCTATGAGTCTGGAAATCATGTGCAGACTTCCCCCAAGCACTTTCTACCTTCAATGTTGGATTATATCCAGTTACAATCAGTACTATGGGCCTCAAGACTACTGTCCATCATCCATATTAGTACTCTTTGTTCCACTCTATTGAGCAGCCCTCCAACTTATTTATTCCACCCAGCTCTAGGATGGGATTTTCTGCCCTTCCCCCCCCTCTATATTTTCCTATTTAGGTAGAGGGTTAAGTTATGTGTTTGGTTATTGCTACAATGGGTATTACGATGTAACTATTTTGTCTTAATACTACTACGACATCATTCATGCTTACTATATATATATATATTCAAATATGAGGTATCAGCCGAATAATTTATTGCAGTCCCCTGTATTTATGTCCAACCATTCCATAATTTATTATATGAAAAGATTACGTTGAGGGTTTTGGCTATCATAGCATTTATATTGAATGATTGTTTATATGACTCAGGTAGTATATTGGTTATCAGGTATTCGACCTTTTCGACAGATGCTCTAATAACATTTATATTTATTCCTAAAACGGTTAGGGAGATCTTAGCATATCCGACATATTTGAAAATTTCTCTATTTTACTATTCAGTCATCTGGAATATATTTCAGGTATTATCTATTTTTTTCGGGTTTTCACACAAGTAACTCCATTATATTAACTCTAATGTGGATTATAGAGTTCAAGGTTTACATAGAAGTGAACCCTCTGTTTTATTGATATGTCTACCTTGCAAATTAATGATAACCTTTTCAATATACCATTTTTAATCACATTCCATATTAGACATTTATAGTTCTACAAATCTAGAGTAAGTACATAGACAATACTGAATCTTAGAGGTTTCTCGACTTACTTACTTGTTACCTACAAACATTAATAACAATAATAGTACTTTTCATAAAGTCTCTCCTCCCAGCTACAAGTCTGGAAATCATGTGCAGACTCCCCCCAAGCACTTTCTACCTTCAATGTTGGATTATATCCAGTTACAATCAGTACTATGGGCCTCGGGACTACTGTCCATCCTCCGTCTTAGTACTCTTTGTTCCACTGTATTGAGCAGCCCTCCAACTTGTTTATTCCACCCAGCTCTAGGATGGGATTTTCTTCTGTTTTCCCCCATCTCTATATTTTCCTATTTAGGTAGAGGGTTAACTATTTCTTGATAACCATTTATTTGAACTAATACAAAATAGTTTTATTTTGTTAAAGTAATGTTACCAATAATTCAGGTAATCACAAGATAAACATAGTAAATGTTTCTTGGCCTTCTAGCCTCAACCATTTAATGTCAAAATAAGAATAATTTAAATTTAAATTAAACATCTATTGAAGAGTTACTTAGCAGTTCTTAGTGAATTATAAATGCAATTTTTGGGGTGTTACATCTCCCCCCCCCATATTAGGAACACAATCCATAGTGTTCTCTCTTTCTTCAAAAAAAATGCCGGATAAGCCTTTTGCATAAATTCCTCCACTTCCTAGGTGGCCTCGTCCAGGCCAAAGTGCTTCCATTGCACTTTAACACGAGTAATGGCTCGCTTCCACAAGTTAGTTTCTCTTTGACCGAGAATACGAAGAGGTTCTTCTAGGAAATCTCCTTCCATTTCGACCTGCACCACAGAATAATTCTCAGTTATATTCCCTTTTTTTTTTAAACAAACAATATATCTAGTATTACCTATTTAACTATTTACCTGAATATTTTCCCAGTCAATAATGTGTTGATGGTTATACACATACTTTTTTAGTAATGGTATGTGAATTACATTTGTGGACCTAAATATGGCTTGGTAGTGCAAGCTTATCATCCACCGGTCCAATTCATTTCAAAACTTGAAAAGGGCCACAGTATTAGGGTCCTACTTTTGCACAACCCTGCCATTATAATGAACATTTCCGGGGCATCACTCTTAAATAAACGTGATCTCATGGTTGAAATTCCCTATAGGTTCTATTTTTATCTGCATACATTATCTTGGGCCGTTCTCAAATTTTGTCGAATATTCCTCATGAACTCCTCCATTTTTGCTACGATGTCAAGACCCACTGTGAACTTATTAACTAGATTATTCTAATCTAAATGCACTCTGCACTTTCTCCCATACAACACCTCGAAGGGACTCATGACTAGCGATTTGTGGTGTCCATTATTATATGCAAACTCTACTAAATGGAGGTAATCCTTCCACTTGTGTGGTTATTGAATGACAAGTATGCGTAGCATGTCTTTCAACCAAGGAAAATTTAAAGGATGGAAAATTTTCTTGAAGTTTAAAAATATTGGCGAATCTCACTAATCCCTAATATGCAAACTATAAAATGTTTATTAATATATTTGTAAAATTATTCAAATTTATAATGATTTTATATATAGTCTCTATATAATGTTGGCGATTTTTAAGGTAAAATAATTTTATATTCTAAAATTTGGGCGAATCATCTGTTATAAAAATTAGAAATTGGTGAATCTTTTTTGTGGAAAAATCATGGAATATTAGCCCACTGGGTGAACATTAGCCCCTAAAATTTTCCATGCTTCCAACACCTGGTTTACTCATTCATTCTGTCCTTTCGTTTAGGGATGGTAAGCAGTACTAAATTGGACCTGAGTACCTAAACCCAAAATGATAGTTTTCCAGAAGGTGGAAGTGAATTTCACATCCCTTTTTGAAATCACTACTTTAGGTATCCCATGTAAGCGAAAAATTTCCTTCATAAATATGTCTACAATTTCTATGGTTTTGTATGTGGACTTCACTAGTATGAAGTGAGATGTTTTACTCAATTTATAAACTACCACCATAATTGAATCATGGTATAATGTAAGCCAATAATGAAATTTAGGGATATAGTCTCCCATTTCCATTCTGGAATGGGCAATCGTTGCAACAATCCGACGGGACACTGGTGCTCTACCTTTACCAGCTGACACTCCAAACATTTGCGCAAATATTATGTAATATCCTTCCTCAATGTAGGAAAAAAGTACCCTTTCTTGATGGTTGAAAGCATTTTCTGATAACCAGGATGGCCAACACAAGGCTTCCTGTGAAACTCATCCAACACAAAAAGTATAACCGAACTTTGGTTAGGGACATAAATTATGTTCTTAAATGTAAGGAGATTATCAGAATTCATTTCAAATTCTGATCTTTCATCTTTTAGCAAAGCTTATTTTGTTTGTTGCCAAAGGAAGGAATACTCTGGGTTTGTTAGCTGATTCTTTTATGATTTCAGGGATATTTGAACTTACTTGGCTCATCTATACCTCATAGATACAATGTAACTTTTTTCTTAGCACGTCAGCTATATGATTTTCCTTCCCTTTTAAATGTTTCATTTCAAAATCGAATTCACTTAGAAAGGCTATCCATCTGGCTTGTTGAGAATTCAAGCTAGACTGGTTAAAAAAATTAGTAAGACTGCTATGATCGGTTAGCAGCAAAAATTTATTCTCGAGTAGGTAATGTCACCATATTTTAAGTGCTTGCACCACTGTTGTCAACTCAAGATCATAGGTTGAATATTGTTGTTTGCATTCCTTCAAATTTCAAGATTCGTAAGTAATCACATTTCCCTCGTGTGTCAGTACCCCACCAATGCCCTCCTTTCTTGCATATGTGAAAACCATGAAAGAATTTTCCAGATCAGCCACTTTTAACACTGGTACGGTGGTGAGCAGATGTTTTAGTTTTTCAAAAATCTATTGACACTCTGTTTTCCAGTGGAAAGCATGCCCCTTTTTCTGTAAGGAGGTCATTGGAAAGGCTATTTTTGAAATTCCTTCAACAAATCTACGGTAATACCTGGTTAATACTAAGAATGATCAGATATCAGCGACATTCTTTGGTGTTGTCCATTCCATAATTGTTCTAATCTTTTATGGATCCACTGCAATGCCATCTGCTAATATAACGTGACCCAAGTACTGGATTTGATCTTTGAAAAAGTCACATTTGCTGAATTTGGCATATAACTGAATTTCCCTTAATGTTTGCAATACTATTTTCAGATTTTCTTTATGCTCCTCCTGATTTTTAGAATATATTAAGATATCATTTATGAAAATTAGCACAAATTTATCAAGGTAGGGTTGGAAAATACCAAGCATCAAACTCATGAAGGTGGCTGGGGCATTGGTAAGGCCAAACAAAAATACCATGAACTCGTAGTGACCATAGTGAATGCGGAATGATGTCTTCTAAATATCTTTCTCCTTTATCCTTATTTGATGATAATGAACCTTAAATCAATTTTCAAAAATACTTTGGCTCCATGTACCTAGTCAAAAAGATCATCAATACATGGTAATGGATACTTGTTCTTGATTGTTAGTTTATTTAATTGTCGATAATCGATGCATAACCTCAAGGTCCATCCCTTTTCCATATGAATAAAATAGGGGCTCCCCAAGGAGACACACTGGACCGGATATGATTTTTATATAAAAGATCCTACAATTGCATTTTGATTTTTGTTAATTCAAGTATGCTCATGCGATAAGGGGCTCTGGATATAGGGGCTACACCAAAATTAATTCGATGGTGAAGTCAATGTCACAATTTGGTGGTAAACCTAAAATAGATTCTGGAAACACATCAATGAATTCTTCAATAACAGGAATATTTTCCAGAGAGGTCATCTTGGTTTTAGTGTTTGTGAATCCCACCTGAACAAAATATATTTGGCAACCTTTTCTAATACATTTTCCTAGCTGACTAACCGTAATGGGATGCAACTTGGTATTAACTTTAATTCCTTGGAGTTCCCCCCTTTTGCCCGATTCAACAATAAAACTGACAGTTTTCTCTTTGTAGTCCACCAAGGGCCAACACTTTTCTAACCAATTCATCCTGATTAGTATGTCATAAGAACCCAAAGGCAGTATGTTAAGATCTATGTAAATAGGTTGTCCCGAAATCGTTATGGGCAACGTTCTATCCTTGTGGTTACTCTCCTTTTTGTTCATGTGGCTAGTTGAACTAACCACAATTTTGAAAATTTACTGCTTGGCAAATGACATTTATCTACCACCTTAGGACTAACGTAGCTTAAACTAGCATCTAGGTCAAATAAAATAGAGACAAGTTTCTTAGCAATCATACCTTCACATTTGATCATGGTGGGTTGAAATTCTCCTTGATGATCATCTAGGGCAGCATTAATTTTGGGCATACTCCTAGCCACGTCTCCCACCATGGATGCTTCTTGCATGTTTGACAATTGTTTTGTTCTTTCTTTATGCAGAATGTTTTTGTAATAATGTGCTTCTCCACATCCCCAAAACTGTAGTGGCATTTTGGTTTGTGGGTCGTTTACATATTTAGCAGCTCCTTTCGAATGTTTGTTTTAGAGATAAGCCATCTTAGGCTGATTCCTGGCTGGAAATCTGTTGAGGGGTTTTTGCTACCTACAAATCTTGAATTATTGTTTGGAGGTAGACTTCTTCCTTTCTTGTTTAAATTCCCATTGGATCCTTCATTCTTTTGTTTCATTTGTTCACAACAGATGCGGGCTTTCCGCACAACATCATCCACTGTCTTGGGGTAATCAAACTCTAATTTCTCCTTCATGAAATTGGGCAAACTACTGATAAAACACTGAATTTTGGCATTTTCTTCTTGCATGTAAGGCAAATAACGTAGCAGGGAGGTAAAGCGAGTTATGTACTCATCCATAGTTAAGGTTCCCAACCTTAACTCATGTAATTCCTTTTCTTTCTCATCATAATAACGCTCTGTTAAATACTTATCATTGAAATGCTTTTGGAATCCTTGCCAAGTTACTTCCTCCTCATTTACTTTCCGTACTGTTTTGATTTATTCCCACCTCGAGGTGGCCTTTCCTCTTAACTGATAAACTGCTAATCTTGCTTTCAGTTTATCTGTGTATTCATACATATGGAAATATTTTCCCATGTCAATGAGCCAAGCTTTGGCTGACTCTTCTGATTCCCCTTCAAAAAGTGATGGATTAGTCTTTTTTAATTCACCTTGCAATTTAGTTTTCTATATTTTAGTTAATAACTATGTCACACATAAGTTTATTTAGTCATATAATAAGAAAAACTGAAACAAAATTATTTCCTGTGCATATTTATTCCCAAAGAGTCTCAGCGTTTGAACCTAAGCTCTGATACCATTTGTGAAAGCTAAATAACAATTTCTTATAAAATTGTATATTACATCGAATTAAAATAAATAAATAAAATTATTTGATACCACTTACATTCTCAAGATCATAATTATTAACCCCTTTGTGACTTTGGAACACGCATATATAAAGTGTTTAATGATAATTAAGAGGATAATGAGTTGTTCATATATGATTGCAAATCACACTTTAATGCTTAGGTCAAAGGCTCTGAGCGGAGATACTTTGACTTTCATGGATGTAACCCTCCAAGGCACAACTCACCTCTCTAGCATTCGCATCTGATAACACGCTGTGAACAGCCTGCCTGAGGAGTGTTATTACTGTACTATCCCGCCATATGGCTCATCCTGACATTGTTAATCCTCTGTTGTCGATCTGATGGTGGAGAAGGGTTAACCCCTGTTTCTCTAACCAAACCCCCACCTCCACATATCTGGTGGTTCATTGTTATTGATATTGAGTCTTTTGCGCTGCTCTGTTGTCATCAGGGTTTCTCCTAGTGTTCATTGTTACACCTAGAGGGTTCTATTTTGAATGTGGAGGTGGAGACGACACCTTCTGAAGTAGGTAAACCTAAATTCTGAAGTTCAGAAGTTTATTCATTCAGCCTTGGTGTTTTACCATGGATTCGATGGTTTTTAACTTCGTCATAATCCTAATGTATGACCTTGCTTCAAGGTGTAGATTCAGAAGTTGTGAAGATGGCGATAGGCAGCCAATACTCTGGAACATCGGATGAAGGTAACATCTTTGTCACAGTCATAGTTATTTTAGTAAATTTTGGTCATTACAGTCCTACTGCTGGAGTATTTATTCTTTCCTTGATTTTGTTAGAATCTGGGCACTAAAACCCTTCATCATTTTGGTAGGCTGTACCTTCGACACGAGTTTGCTTCAACCCTAGGTGAGAAACCCCAATTTTCAAATGAAAAACTCTACTATTATGGAAGGGTTACCGATTGTATTACATTCACTAATCTATGATGTATTCTTGCAGTTAAGAAACCTTATGGATGAATTAGAGTCGGGATCTGCGACTATAAAATTCGTAAAGGCTTAGAGCCTCTTGGCCGTGTTACAGGTTGGCGCTAAGACCTTAGATAGCCGTTATGTCCTGTCATTACATGGTTTCATTGAAGTTTCTCCTGTTAATGGTTTATGTTAATCTAAGCATGCATAAATTGTTCATTCTGCATTTTTGAGTTGTTCCAATGTCAATCTCTGGCAATGGAGGACTTATTTTTATTTTTGTAATCTTTAAATGCTTTAAAATGGTAATTGGTTTCGAAGAACTGTAATTGTTTTATAAGAGAGCCAAAAGGACCCTTCTTCATTCTCGCAAGAGTTGTCTATGCCTCTTTGAGGACTCTCTGATAGGTTTTGATACATTTCTTAGATTACTCTGAATATGTTAAGTTATGTGTTTGGTTATTGATACAATGGGTATTACGATGTAACTATTTTTTCCTAATACTACTGCAACATCATTCATGCTCTCTCTCTCTCTCTCTCTATATAATATATACTATATATATATATATAATAATATATTATATATTATATATAGATATATATATATAATATAATATTCAGATATGATGTCTCGACCAAATAATTTATTGTAGTCACCTGTATTTATATCCAACCATTCCGTAGTTTATTATATGAAACAATTACGCCAAGGGTTTTGGCTGTCATAACATTTATATTGAATGATTCTTTATATGAATCAGGTAGTATATTAGTTATCAGGTATTCAACCTTTTTGACGGATGCTCTAATAATATTTATATTTATTCCTAAATATGTTAGAGAGATCTTAGCATATTTGACATATTTGAAAATTTCTCTATTTTACTATTCAATCATTTGGAATATATTTAAGGTGTTGTCTACTATTTCAGTTTTACACGCAAGTAACTCCATTATATTAACTCAGATGTCTATTATATAGTTCAGGTTTTACACAGAAGTGATCCCTCTATTTTATTGATTTGTCTACCATGTAAATTAATGATAGCCTTTGCAATATACCATTTTTAATCACATTCCATATTACACATTTATGGTTCTACAAATCTAGAGTAAATACACATACAATACTAAATCTGAGAGGTTTCTCGGCTTACTTACCTATTCCTTGGAAACATTAATAAAAATAATAGTATTTTTCATAAAGTCTCTCCTCCCAGCCATGAGTCTTGCAATCACGTCCAGACTCCTCCCAAGCACTTTCTACCTTCAATGCTAGATTATATCCAGTTATAGTTAGTACTATGGGCCTGGGGACTATTGTCCAGCCTCCATCTCAGTACTCTCTATTCAACCGTATTGAGCAACCCTCCAATTGGTTTGTTCCACCTAGCTCTAGGATGGGATTTTCTGTCCTTTTTCCCCTCTCTATATTTTCCTATTTAGGTAGAGGGTTAATTGTTTCTTGATATCCATTCTTTTAACAAAAACAAAATAGTTTTATTCTGTTAAAGTAATGTTACCAATAATTCAGATAATCACAAGATAACCATAGTAAATGTTTATTGGCCTTACAACCTCAATCATTTGATGTCAACATTAGAATAATTAAAATTTAAATTAAACATCTATTGAAGAGTTAGTAATTCTCAGTCAATTTTAAATTCAATTTTTCGGGTGTTACACCATGAAAACCATGTACACACGTGAGAGATTGTACACAAAAAAACAAAAGTAAAAATCAAGGGATCATCCAGATTAAACAAAGTAAGATCAAGGAATCATCCATATTTAGTTTGCACACACCTTAAATGTTGAATCACAAAGTTCCTCCATGGTTGGAATGGCTATCGCTTTCCTTTTGGGGGTGCTAGTAGCTTTGCAAACTCAGAGCTCTCGAGAAGAAGAAGTTGATAAATTTCGCATTAAACTCTAGTTTTCACTCACCATTAAAACTAGTGTAAAATAATTAACATAAATTTATTGTAGTAAATGAATATCAGGGAAAATTTTGAAGATAGTTTGATATCCATACCCAATCTCATATACAAACAATCACAAAAAAAAATGCTTAAGTTTTATAAATAATAATTTCAAGATTTAATGGTTAATTATGAATGAAGTGAATTTGGTATTTAAAATACACTAATTTTACAAGGTCCTTTAACTGGAAGCTACATAGGGAAATCTGCATGTATGTTTTTTTTAGGCAAAAGGAAAAACCTAGAAAATTTATGCAGAATAACATCACACAGTAACAACTTAGAACAACAACACAGAGTATTAGCACGTTGTAAAAGAGAGTAAAAAAAGGAATGCACACTAAAACTAAAAATATGACTCTCTGACTTTGCTGCAACCAAAATAATTTTTACTAAGATTTCATAGGAGACAAAAACAATTACAAAACTAGAAACTCAAACTTCAACTCATTCACTACTATGAAAAATAGAAATTTTACACATTTAATTATTCTTTAGTTATTTGTTATAAAACATTGTAACAACCAATAAAAATCCTCTCTCGTTTTCTATTTCACTTGCCCACCACAATTCCTTTCTTTTGACTTCAGAACTTCTCGAACAAAAACTCAAAAAATCATGTCATTACATTAATTTAAAAATATAGAAACTTCATATAACTTTTTCAGTGAACTTATCTATTTCATGACAATAAATAAATAAAATCAAGTTATGGGTGTACATACACATAAATTAATTCTTTATAATTTAATGTACTGGGCAGTAATGAAATGGGCTCAATAATAAACAACTCTATGTCCTTGGGAATGAAAAACAAAATCTATTCCCTCCTGCAAAAAAGTGCTTGCTTGATTTGCCAGTATACTTCCATTATGGTTGTCTGTTAGCTATTCAATGTGGTCGTTGGGAGTAATTTTCTAACACTCCCAATTAATCGCAATTGCTGATATTCACTATGCCCAAACAATCTCTTAGATGGACAAAATTATCTCTTGCCAATGGATTTGTGAAGATGTCTATGAACTGCTCATCTGACCTGCAATGCTGCAAAATAATTTCTCCATTATTAATGAATTCTCTAATCAAATTATACTTAGTTTCAATGTGTTTTATCCTTTTGTGGAAAACATAATTCTTGGATAGAACAATTGCATAATTCTTGTCACAGTAGATAGTTGTCATTCCCTCTTTTCCCTGAAATAAATCCTTCAACATCCTTCTCATCCAAACTTCTTGACATGTTGTTTTTGTTGCAATGACATATTCATCTTCTGATGTCAATAGTGAAACTATTAGTTGCTTCTTGGAAGCCCATGAAATGGCTCCTGAACCCATGTGAAATACATAGACTTATGTGCTCTTTCTATCATCAACACTTCCTTCCCAGTCACTATTAGTGTAACAAACCAACTTGAAACCACTTATTGCGGTGTAGAAAATACCATATTCATTTGTCCCATTGACATACCTTAGTATTCTTTTGGTTTCTTGCCAATGTGTCTCCTTTGGTGTCTCCACGAATTTTGACACCAAGATCACTGCATACATTATATTAGGCTTAGTTGCAGTTAAATACATCAAGCTATCAACCATACTTTTGTATAATGTCGAATTGACACTGCTTTTATATTCTTTTTTTCTTAATCTCAACCCCATGACACTTGGAGTTGGTGCAGGCTTGCTATCCTACATATTAAATCTCTTCAAAATATCTACAACATACTTTGTTTGAGAAATAAAGGTCCCATAATCTATTTTCTTCGCTTATATGCTCAAACAATATCTTAACAACGCCAAATCTATCATTTCAAACTCACGTTTCATGAATTCTTTGAAATAAATAATGACAAGGTCATCACTCCCAATGAAAATGAAATCATCTACATATAAAACAAAATAATAAGCTTATCATCACTCCCTTTGATGTAAAGAGTAGGCTCACCATCACATTTGTCAAAGCCATTGTCCAACAAGTATGTATCTATCCTATTGTACCATGCACGCAATGCTTGCATTAGTGCATAAAGGGATTTCTTCAATCTATACACTATTTCTTCTTAGACATGAACCTCATAACCCGGTGGCTACTCCACATATACTTCATCTTTCAACACTCTATTCAATAATTCTAACTTCACATCCATTTGGTACACCTTCCATCTATGTTGCGCAACTATTAACAACACAGTGTGCACTGTCTCCATTCTTACAACTGGTGCAAATATCTCTGCATAATCTCTTGCACATTATGTCTTGTATCCTTCGATAACCACCCTTGCTTTATGCCTTTCTCTCTTTCTTGCAAAATTGTTTTTGGTCTTATAGACCCACTTCATATCTGTGAATTCTTTTGCTTCTGGTAGGTCCAATAAATCCCATGTGTCATTCCTTTCTATGGCTTCAATTTCTTTACTCATTACCGCAACCCAATTTTCTTCCTTGAAAATGACTTCAAAATGATTTGGATCATTTACATGACAAAATAGTGCAAATAAAAAATTTAGATTTTCGCTACTATCAAATTCATTTTTCTCATAGACTTCACTTAAATTTCTAAATTTGTGTCTTCCCATGCTTGTAGAAGATGGACTTGACACGCCACTTGATCTTGCGCTTGGAGAAGATGATTTTTTGGGTATCTGCAGTGCACTTGGAGTAGTATTTGCTTGGGTGTGTGTCATTGTCCTATCTCATGTTCACGGTGTCACTAGTTGACTAGTTTTTTGAGCTTCAATAGGCATAGGATTCACCAATGAGGAATTACTTTCCAATCTCAATTGCCCTTTGTCTTCTTGTAGTAAACTTGTTTTTAAATTTATTTTCTTCTCCAAACTTCCATCCCACGCTTCCTCTTCTATGAACTGCACATCTCTGTTGATTATGACCTTGTTGGTTAATGGATTTTAGAGCTTGTAAGCCTTGGATTCATCAATATATCCCACAAATATGCATTTCTTCCCCTTGATATCCAACTTCTTCCTTAATTCATCCTGGTCATGTGCATAAGCCACACATCCAAACACTCTCATATGAATGACATTATGTATCCTTCCACTCCATGCTTCTTTAGGAATCATGTTCTTGACACTTTTGGTTGGACATCTGCTTATAATATGTGTTGCGTAAGTGACAACTTCAACCCAATAATCATTTTGAAAATTCTTTCCCTTTATCATACTTCTTTCCATTTCCACGATGGTCTTATTTTTCCCTTTTGAGACACCATTTTACTGAGGTGTGTATCTTTTCATAAATTACTTGTGAATTCCATGCTCCCTGCAAAACCAAAGGAAGTTGTTTGAGTTGTATTCTCCACCTCTGTCAAACCTAAAAAAATATATATAGTGTCCACTTTACTTCTCAACAAGTGCTTTGTATTGACGAAAGCACTCAGACACTTCACTCATATGCCTTAAGATGTAGATCCATGTCTTCCTTGTATAATCATCTATGAATGTTAAGAAATAATAGCGACCACCAATTGATGGTGTTTGCATTGATCAACATAAATTTGAATTGGAAATATCCAAAGGTGCCATTTCCCTTATTGACTATCCCACTGGAAGTGATTCTCTACGTTGTTTGTCCAAAATACATCCTTCACATAAGTTGTCTTTTTTTCCTTTGAGTGGCAATCCCTTCAACATGCCTTTCCTATGCACGAAATTTAGGCCTCCAAAATTAAGATGAACAAATCTTAAATGCCATAACCAATTTTCATCCTTGACCTATCCTTGAAAAATTATTTTTGTAATAAAAATTACTACATTCCTATCCTTGAAAGTTGTGTTTGTGCACATCTTCAATCAAATCTAGTTTTATCTTCAAGGGAGACATTTTATTGATTATCGTTTTAAATTTTACAATCATTTGTTTGCTAGGAAATTTATCCATATTGTGCATTCATCATTTTTGAAAAAGACATTGTAGCCCTTTTGCATGAGTTTTCCAATAGTTATGATATTGTGCTTCTAGCCATGGAAAATATATACATTTAAAATATATTTCCTCTCCCCCTTCTTTGTCAGAATATTGAATTTTCCTTTGCCCATAATAAACAATTTATTATTAGTCCTGAATGTCACTTCATATTTCACACTTTCATCTAGATTGGAAAAAAATTATATGTTCCCTGTCATGTGGTTGTTGCACACTGAATCGAAATACCATACATATTTTTGTTTATATTGTGCTACATTACATGATAAAAACATGCTCTCTTGGTTCTGATTTTCCCTTTTGAAATTTGCATTTGATTTGTTACTGGGATCATGTTTCTTCCTCTTACATTTATTTGAATAATGTCCATACTTATTACAATAATGACATGGAATTTGAGATTTATCATACTTATAACCTTCTGCTTGATTTTTTCTTATACCTTTACTTGGATTTTTATTGTTTCCTCTTCGACTTGAGATTTAAGCGATGCCTCTTCCACCTATATGTGGGCTTCTTCCTCTTCCTCTTGCATTTGATCTTCCATTGCCTTTGCCTTGACCAATTGATACTTGTGTCTTGAAGGCATTCTCAAATGAAGTATTTGATGTTTTATTCAACCTATTCTCATGAGAAACCAATGATGCTTGAAGCTCATCCATTAAAATAGTGAGATATCTTTTGTCTCCTCTATGGTCACAACAATAGGGTCAAATCTTGATGGAAAATTTCTTAAAATTTTCTCAAATGTCCTCCTTTCTTCAAGTGTCTCACCATGAGACCTGATTTGAGTAATCAATCCAGCTATTTGTGTGAAAAATTAGTCTATATTCTCAGAATATTTCATATAAATTTTTGGAAGTCTCTCCTTCAAATTTGTGGCTTTGGTTTCTTCACTTTTTCCATGCCTTGATAGGTTGTTTGGAGAATATCCCATGTTTGTTTGGACTTTGTTACTATTTCAATCCTTGGAAAAATGCTCTCATGAACTTCTTGAAAAATATAGAAGAGGGATTTTTTCTTGTTGTCTCCCAACAAGTCTCTTTCTTCTTGTGATAAAGCATTGTATGTTACTACATCTCCTAGTTCTGGGAACCCGTTCTCCACCAAATCCCAAATGTCTTGAGAAGAAAACAAAGCCTCAATTGTAATAGCCCAATAGTCATAAGTTTTCCCATTAAATTGAGGTATTTGAGGATTATTCAAGCTTTTGCTTGATTTTGTTTCCATATTTGACTATTTTTTTTTCTTGCTGGTAAATATGCTCTCAAATTTCTTCCTTCAAAACAACCTCTTACTCTTTCTAGAACCTTGCAGTAAAAAAAAATTATCTTTTACTCTTCGAACACTTCTTCCTTCAAAACAACCTATTACTCCTGCTAAAACCTTGCAGTAAAATATCTTTTACTCTTTGAACTTGCTATGATACCACTATTTTTGAGGCACAAGGAAAAACCAAAAAAAAACTATGCACACTAACAACACAAAGTATCAGCACTTTGTAAAACAAACTAAAAATAGGGAATGCAGAGTAAAACCAGAAATATGACTCTTTGACTTTGTGTGCAACCAAAATGCTTTGTATTATAATTTCATGGGAGGAAATTTTTTTTTATAGAACTAGAAACTAAGACTTCAGCTCATTCACCGTACGGCTGTGAAAAATAGAAATTTTACATATTTAACTATTCTCTGATTATGTGTTGTAATACACTGCAACAATTAGTAAAACTCCTCTTGTTTTTCTATTTTCACCTTCCCACCACAATTGTTTTCTCTTCTATTCAGAACTTCTTGACTTTTCTTGGCTATGAAACTCAAAAACTCGTGTCATTAGATTAAATCAAAAATCTAGAAACTCCATATAACTTCTGCGGTCAACTTTTCTATTTCATTACAAGACAGAAATAAAAGCAAGTTATGGGCAGACATACACATAAAATAATTCTCTATAAATCCATGTACTATGTATTAAAGACTTGGACTTAATAACCACCAACTCCACTTCCTTGGGCTTGAAAAAAAATCTACCCTCTCTTGCAAAAGATTGCTTGCTTGACCTACTAGTGTACTTTAGTTATGGTTGTGAGCCAGTTGTTTAATGCATTGGTTGGGAGTAATTTTCCAATAATGCAAATCGAAATTCAAAAGGAAAATCATAGAAATTTCACTTAAATGCAAAGAATGGTTCAAATAAAAATATTATGAATACCAAATTTTGTATGAGCAATGGCATTTCATTTTAAACTTATTTCGGGTAATGGAAAGTATTGATAACATTTTAAACTTATTTCAGGGTTATGGAAAATATTGAAAATATTTTAAACTTATTTCAAGGCGATGGAAAATATTGAAACATTTTGTTTAATGCATTGGTTGGGAGTAATTTTCCAATAATGCAAATCGAAATTCAAAAGGAAAATCATAGAAATTTCACTTAAATGCAAAGAATGGTTCAAATAAAAATATCATGAATACCAAATTTTGTATGAGCAATGTCATTTCATTTTAAACTTATTTCGGGTAATGGAAAGTATTGATAACATTTTAAACTTATTTCAGGGTTATGGAAAATATTGAAAATATTTTAAACTTATTTCAAGGCGATGGAAAATATTGAAACATGAAAAGTGAGTAGGAAAAAAATTTAAAACAATAAAAATGTGCTTAAAACAAGATTCTTATAAACACAAAAAGAAAAGCATGCAGCATAGTTTGCATACATTTCATAAACAATTAGTGGATTGGTTTGAAATACAAATTTTATTGAAACATTTTAAACTTATTTCGGTTGATGGAAAATATTGAAAACATTTTAAACTTATTGCAGGGCGATGGAAAATATTGAAACATGAAAAGTGAGTGGGAAAACAATTTTAAAACAATACAAATTTGGGCGTAAAATAAGATTTTATAAATACAAAAAGAGAAAGATCGAGAAAGATCGAGCACAGTTGGCATACATTTCATAAACAATTAGTGAATTGGTTAAAATAAAATTCTTATAAACATCAAAAAGAGGAAGATCAAACACAGTTGGCCTACCTTTCATAAACAAATTATGATGTTATATAAATGTTATGATGTCAAACAAATTTATGATGTTATGTAAATGTTGTGATGTCAAACAAATTTATGATGTTATGTAAATGTTATGATGTTAAATGAGTGAATTATGGCGTTTAAATTATTCTTTTCTAATTATAACTATTTGCAATCTACCTCATTTTCATAAATGCATATAAAACAAGAAAAAGAATAACCATCGTCAAATTTCCAGTGTATATAAAATGAGAAAAACAAATAACCATCATTAAGCTCAAATGCGTTGTACTTTTTCTTTTAAATTTCGGTTGAAATAAGGTTGAAAATTATTCACATTATTTTATTTTTAACATTTAATTTTAACTAAAATTTATTTAACATTGTTTTAAAAATTAATTTAAATATATCTTTATATATATATATTTTAAAAAAATGATTAAAGTAAAATAATAAAAATAAGTAACTAAATATTCCATATTTGGTGAATACTAGATTACTCTCATTTATTTATATTTAAATATTAAATGTTGATTCACATTTTATTTACAGTATTTTAAAATATAGTCGATGTAAATTAGTTTTTTAAATAGTTAATTTTAAATGACAAGTTTATATTCGTGTTAACCCACAATCTAGTTCTGAGAAGAATTAAATAACTTGAAGTGAAAACCTCTTTTAAGTATAAAAATTGGTAAATAATTTGTATATTAAGAGATTTGATCTTTTTGGCACTAGGTAAATCCAGAGTTAAAATGGATCTAGACTCATTTTCCCAACATTTAAAAAATATTGACATACTTATTTACTACAAATTATAATTCTCTCATATTCTATTTCTATAACTCCATAATGTGGTACCATCTATTTAAATTTAAAGAGTAAATAAGAAATAAGAAAACAAAAAACTCTATGCGGTACATGAATCACCGAAAATAAGAAAACTAAAAACTGAAACTGAATTTACTTTCACCAAGATACAAAGTTTCTTAACAATCAATAAGAAACAAAGAAACACCAGAGATAAAAACACATGTACACAAAATTGACATGCTTGTTTTACCCAGGGCACCCAAAAGGGAAAACTTGTTTTCTTTGTTGTGGTATTTTATTGATTATTCTTTGAGTAATTGGATCTATTAAAATTCATGTTGCTACTAAAGCCAACAATTTGTCTATAAGAAAGTGCTAGGCTTCTCCTTGATATTCTTAGCTCTATAACTATTCTCTGCTGAAGATATTCTTGAATTTCCATGAGAATCCTAATCCCTTATCCACAATCCTTGCACACTTACGATCCTAAATCCTTGTGCACTTTTTCCTAAATCCTTGTGCAAAATTTCTCCTCAATTGATATGCATTCCACAATAAAGAATGATATATGAATTTATGCTTTTTTCCTCTCTTTATAGATAGAATTTGAAGCATGAAAGGAGGCCTAGTTCGATTGGTAGTTCAGTCAAGTTTCCTTTAGTGGTGATTGCAAGTTAACTCAGAACTCAACTCATTCTCTCTCCAATAAAAAATGAAGTCGTAGCATGTTCTAACTCAACTTGTCACTACCACCTCATATTGTAGTCTAACTAAAGAAAACTCCAACTGACTGAAGCTCCAACTCTATGCATGGAAACTTGATGACCATTCCAGTAAATAGGAAATAAACTCATCATCTCATGAACTCACATCCATGTTAGACAAAGTCAAATTTGTGGTCTTCACTCACTAAGGTGCAAGTTAGAATACCTTCCATCACAACATTTTCAACTAGAAACTTCCTAATATAGCGTTGCAAGTTATCCCAATTATTTGAGGTCATGTTGCTAAAGTACCTTGCCATTGGGAGGTCACAGGGTGAATTGTCCTCGATGCCATCAGGGTTAGGATCTGACTAGTTTGGGTGATGGGATGTGATCCCTTTGAATGTATCTACCCATATTTTCCTCGGAAGAAAAATAATAATAATAAATAATAAATAGTCAATGGGGTCTTGGATAGAGAGTGATCAGGGACTCTGATAAAATAGTCCTTGATGTGAACTCATTGTTCAATTCCCTTACCCAATAAAGTGATATACTAGACATGATGAAGATATAGTCATTCTAAACTTACAAAAAAAAATAATAAATAAATAATTTAACTACCTAATAATTTGAATCAAATTAAAAAATAAATTTATTTACATAAAAAAAACTGCCTAATAATTTGAATAGATAGCTATCATCATTATATATTATTGTCAAATTAATAGCTTAACAACATAATATACTATTATCATTATAGAGATGTGGCTAATAACATATTTCAAAACAAAATTTGTCTTTAACAAAAACACAGTGTTCGACTGGAATATATCTCAATAATCTTTATCATATATATTTAGTTCCAATTATAACTATTATCATTTTTCGATTACTAATCTAATAATAATAAATATTATGTAATTATGTCATTTTTCTAAAAAAATTATTACTAAACATTAATAGATATAAATTTATAATAAAGAAATTATATTTCAATAATAATTTTTAAAATTATTTATTTAAAATTTCAATATAATTTATAGCAATATTTTTTTAGAAACAACCAAATATAATGTTGAAATTCCAATAAAGATATATAATCATAAAATGCATGTACAAAGGTGTTGAAACATATCATTCGCTCCACACATAAATATTTTTTTTGCACATAATAAATAACAACAAAACATTCCCAAAATGAATAAATAAATAAATAAAAAACAAAAAAACAAGCTCATTATAAACTGATTGCATAAATGGAAGATTTTGAGGTTTAAGATTAGTACCTTGAGTGTTTAGGAATACATCTATCTATTTCGGTTAAATCTTAAGAGACATATTTAAGAAGATTAGAAAAGTGGATGATCACTGAGATACATCGTTTTTTTTGCACATAATAAATCACAACAAAACATTCCCAAAATAAAAGAAACAAGCTCATTATATAAGACTCATTGCATAAATGGAAGATTTTGAGGTTTAAGATTAGCACCTTGAGTGTTTAGGAGTACGTCCATCTATTTCGGTTAAATTTTAAGAGACATATTTGAGAAGATTAGAAAAGTAGATGACTGAGATACATCGTAGATATCACCATAATCGCTTGCGAATTATTAAATATATTTTTAATATTACAGTAATAGTCCAAACATCTAATTTCTTTTTTTTTTTTAATTCGAATTTGTTGGTCGGATATATATAGATAGATATATATTTGTTGCACTTAGTATGGTATACATATGGATGTTTATTTGTAGGTTTAAGTGTAACAAATAGATTCTATATGTTACACATATTGAAAGTGATGTGAGAGGTTGGGATTTTTAAGTATTAGAATGTAAAAATGTTTATTTTGTAAAATTAAAATATATATAAAAAGGGGTTATTTTTATTAAAATTATTTATTGCAAATTTTGGGTTTAATAAATATAAATAATATTATAAGGTTTTATTAATATGGAATGGGGTAGAAGTAGTTCTTAATAATTTAATAACGTAACTATCAGAACATGGATTAGATAAAACACTCAATAATATAAAAATAAAAATATGTATTTATGAATTTATTTTTATAATCATTTTATTTTATTTTATTTGCTTATTTTAAACTTAATTTATAATATATATATATATATGTATATATATATATATATTATATAAAAAAATGAATTAACATTTATTCAATTGAAATGAAAATTTTAGAAATTGATAAGTTTCAACATGTATTATTTCTTATTAGTTTTCGTGTGGTTAGGGACTATAACATATGTCTTGTATTTAAAGTGAATTGATTCTACATTATTTTGTTGTGTTTTTAAAATTTTAATTAAAGTTTTGGTAAAATGCTAACATTTCTATTTTTTCGTAAATTCAAAAATATTTTTCTAATTTCCTATAAATCTTGTTTCTAATTTTTGATTGGTTAAATGAGCTGTAATGGGACATAATCCCCCTAGCGGAGGGTGTTTTATTTTCAACATTTGCTAGTTCCTGACAATTTCATGGGGGATTCAGTACATGAAACTTGACATATTATGTGCATTCGTGGCATACTAAACAATACCCTTGATTTGAATACATACTGGAAAATACCTCTAAAAATCAAATTATTTAACCCCTTACCAATATGAACCCAATATACCTTCCCGATTAAAAATCCCCCTACGTTCACTTTATATTGTAGGTATTCCTTTTTTCATTAACGTTTTTTATACCCATTTATACTTTTTAATAACTTTGAGCTCCATTTTTTATACCTACTAATATAAAAATCATTCACCCCTTATTAAATTCTCAATATATTATGTCATTTTATCCTCATTATTGAGTGCTCTGGCACTAACACTCACATAGTTATGTTACTTTTCTGCCCAATGATGCAAGAATTGACATGGTTGCAGGTCCTTTAAATAGGTGGTAGGTGGCGGGGGGTGGAAGAAGGTGAACAAATCTCTAATTAATATTATTAGGTTTCATTGTGTGGAGCTTCCTTGTGTGAAGATTTTACTATGTGGAGGATGGGGTATGGTCGGAGAACAGGGGTACAAAGGGAACTTTTATCTGTGGGGATTATATTATTTTTAAACTCTTATGTGCGAAATGAAGGATGTGCTGAGGAAGGGGTATGTGTGAGAGAACATGGATGACATTAATTTTAAAATCTTTTGTGTGGAATGAAGGATGTGCAGAGGACAGGGTATGTCATGGAGAGCAGGGGCGAAAAGGGAGTTTTATCGCATAGATAAGTAATTAATTCAACTATGAACGAAAACTTTACTTCGTAAAGTAATAGGAATAACTAGAAAGAATGGTTTGTAAACTAGAAATAACGAAAATTTCACATTTGCCTATTACATATATTGTAAGGTATGTTAGGCATAATATATACATTGATTAAAGTAGGGATGTTTTGGTTTTCATTTTGTACAATAAAAGTTTTTATTCTACTTTCATACTCCACATAATGGAAACAATCATTTTTCTTCTGCACTACATACAATTATAACATTTATTCTTAATGTGGTAAAAACATTAATTATTGAACATGCATGGAAAATAACTTTTTCTTGTTAGTATTTAGTACAAAGAACTAACTCATTTGTCTAGTGCATCGAACGTGATATATAAGGAAATTATGTATTAATATTTAAACTATACTATTATTGATCTAATTAAGATATATATATAAAGTAATAGCATTATACTACTACATATATAAAACTCTACCATACACAATTTCTCCACACGCCCTTTCTCTTGATCATCATTTCCCCTTCCTTTGTATGTCACAAAATTAGTCTTTATTATCCAAATATATGAAACATTGTGAATCCATAAGGATGTGCAGAGGACGGGATATGTGTTGGAGAACGGGTGCAAATACAAAATTAATTTGAAACTTTATTCCATTTAAAACTTTTACAAATTTAGCTATGCGGGACAGTAGTTTCCTAGAGCTATGAATCTGTGTAGAATGAAAGATGTGCGAAGGATGGGATATGTGCGAGAGAATGGGCTGGGGGAGGGGGAATTAGTTTGGTTAGTACTATGACACTGATAGCAAGATAAGTATTGCTAATACGTTTATCTTTATTATTTCACTTTAATCTATTTTCCATTTAAATTTTTTACAAATTTAGTTGTGCGAGAGAGCATTTTCACATAGCTGTGAATATGTGCAGAATTAAAGATGTGTAAATGATGAGGTATGTGTAGGAGAATTCGGGTGTAGAGGGCATTTCCTCCTGAAGACGAAAAAATAATTTTATGTTCTTTTCCATTTAAAACTTTTACAGATTTAGCTGTGTGGGAGAGTAGTGTATGTTAACTAAGAACAAAAACTTTAATTCACAGACACAAAATTAGTTTAACTAGTAATAAAAATATTCATTTGTAATGTAATAGGCACAATTGGGAAGAACGGCTTGTAAACTAGAAATAATGAATATTTCATGTTTCCCTTGCTAGTGACTATAGCATTCAAATCGGAGTCAAAATGCATTGAATTGTTTTTCCAGATAAATTTCGCGTTGAAAAATTTCTTGGCTAAATCAACACATCGAAAATTTGTTAGTTAAAAATTCTTTGAAATATTCACTATCTACATAATTGAATTTGTGAACCTTTTTAGTGGAAAGGCCTATCCGCTATTTACAGAATCGAACTTGCTGATGACGTCCTTGTTGGATATGACCATCCAAATAGAGGAAATAATAAAGAGACTTAAAGCTATAGTCATTCCCAACAAAAATACCATGCTCTTTGTCATGCTTTCTTTTATTATCACTTCACTCTTTCACAATAACCACTAGTGTGTTTATATTTTTAAAATATGATAGAAGTTTCCAACATAATTAATCTTGAAGTACACTAAAATTGATGGCATTCTCAGATTCAGAATAAAAAATATTAACTAGAACTCTTGCAAACCACATTATTATTAAACTAAATAGTAATGAAATTGTGGAGATTCTTGCATCATTGGGAAGAGTTGTGGGTCATTTCTTCAGTTAGTGCTCTGACACTAACAACAACATAGGAATTTCTAGTGTTTTTATCTCTTAATATTTTATGTTAATCTCCTTTCCATTGAAAACTTTTACAGATATAGTTGTGTGAGAGATCATTTGCATATCGCTGTGAATTTATAAGGAATGAACGATCTACTGAGGATGACGTATGTGCAATAAATGAGGTTGCAGAGGGAACTTTATTTCAAAAACACAAAATCAATTCAACTAGGAACAAAAACATTAACTCATGTTGTAACAGGTAGTCATTATAAGGATGGTTACTTTAAGACTAGAAAATAGTAGTTTCTTGTTATTTAAGGTTTATGAATACTATGTACATTTTTTATTTCATATTTGTGGATAAAATACTTATTACCATTTCCTTCTAAATAATAAACATTACTTTACACCAACAACTTTACTAGAAACTATTAGTCACTATTACAGAAGAAACATCGTTTTTCATATTCTTCAAATCTTTTCATTAAGAAGAATGTTTTAATTTTATAAGACTTACATTAATTCAATTAACACGTTGGACTATCTAAAAGGAAAACATGCCAAAGGTTTTCATCCTTCAAAACAAGGTTTGTATATAATTAAGGAACATCAAGCTTACAATTTTTTCCTTTATAGAAAGTATGTGGTAGTTTCTTCTCTGCAGTATTTTGCAATAATACTATTGAAAATTTAAAAACTTTTAGCCTCAAATAAGCCCCCAAAACAAAATTGTATCTTGTTTCAAGCCACTCAATCCTTCTAGTATCACCATGCGTTTGGGAACATTTGTGCTTATTTAGGTTTACTAATGTCTATGTTCATCGCTAACCTTTGCATACTTCATGTTGCTCTGGCTTCTCATTTCCTTGGTAGGAATTGACATGACCTCAAACTCTTTACCTTATTCGTGATACCTAGAGGGTTGATGTAATGATTTGTTTTTTCCACCCACCAAAGTAGGGGTTCTTAAGGATAAAACCCCATTTCACTGTTGCAACCCCTATTGCAGGGACTACCCGGAATCATAGGGCCCTCCCATAATCATTGGGCCTTCCCATAACCCATGTTAGGTTAACTTAATTGCTGCAACTATGACCTGCTTTGTAAACCATATTCCTAAGAAAAAGGAGCCCTCTCTTTTTTCGGCCACCTAGCTTGGTTGGGCCACGAGAGATACATGAATTCCCCTATTTCCCTTCTGACATATTTGGCTCTCCCAACACTATGTCCTCTTCCATAACCACATCATACTAGATTAGAAAACAATATAGGCTCTTCCTAGATGCATGCTATTTTTTGTTTCCATTCCTTTAACTTCTCTCGCTATTAATATTGTAGCTTCATCTATCCATCACGCCATTATTGCACCACCCTTCCTGTCACAATCACAAATTATTTTATTTTGATGAACTCTCATAGACTTTTAAGTTTCCTCTATGAGTTACCTTAGCTTCCCTCCCCTTATTGGTGTTTTATAACTCTTGCAAACTTGCTACAATTTCTCCATCCCATAGCGGATCATTACATTGGCTTCATCATTACTACTTGCAAATCCAAATTGCTACACTTCTATGTGGAACGTGTGTGAAATATTTTTCAATTTAATTTGAGAGGTTCCACCTCTCAAAATGATACCAATTCCTGCTAACATTATCCTATTTCAATCATATCATCTAGATACCCATATGGTCTATGTACTCTTTTCTACGCCCAGAATCTGATTCAGTGATAATATTAACTACTTTCTTTCAATTCAATTGTCATTACCATAACAGGGAAGTTAACTTTTTCATCTTTGCAAGTGGTTCCCATCACATTGTTTTCTAACACCCTGACTCTTGCCTAAGCCTTGAACCGAAGCAAACTATTATACACCATTAATATGGCATCTATGAAATTGGGACAATAAAATATTCTTATGGGAATTTTATATCCGAGTTAAATATTTTGTAACATGTTTCAGAGGAAAAATAGTGGCAAGTGGTGATTTCTATGGAAATGAGTCAGTTCACATGTCCCATGCAGCTTCATTCTCCATAACTCATTTTCTCATATCTATAGGAACATTGACTGATCAATTATGTATTTCGAATAGCGAAATGTTAAACGTTTTCTCTTTGCAGGATGTTTCTAAATACTATGTGCATTTGTGACTTCACATTTATGCATTAATTTAATAATTATTATTATGCAATATTAAATTAAGTGTCCTTTTAATGCACATGAGCAATTATTTTTGTGTGGTAGAACAAGTTTGTGAAGTAAGGAACAAAATATTTAATTCATAGTGTCAAAGCGTAATATTCTAGATATTATATGAGTTTCCCTTCTTTATTTATCTATCTATCTATGATAGATCATATACCTAGTGACATGTCATAAATCCGTTATTATGGTACCTTTCCCATGAACGAAGTAGCTTGAAAATACTCACATTTATAACTATAACAAGCTGATCAGTGGCGGATATGGTTGTGCAGCCTTGGAGTATCCGAATTACAGGTTCCTGACATCACAAAGGAATCACAATGAAATCTTCCTCGAGAACCATAGTGCACTTCCGGTTTTTTTAATAATGGCTGGCTTGATGAATTCAAGTAGGGAAGATGGGCCACTAGTTATGCCCACTGCAATTTTGTATTGATCATGCTATGACATGCATGTTGATCTTCTGGAATTAAAGAGACAGTTAGCAAGACTATCATTTTCCATTAAATAAAAACTCAAAATCTACTCGCTAACATGTGTGAAGGAACAAGAGCTCCTTTCTTTATATATTCTATACATATAGATGCATTAGTTTATTTAGTTAGCCATGATACGCAATGTATCAAAAAACAAAAATATTTGAATATAATAAACTTGGTAAAGTATTATTTTAATAAGTAACTATTAACTATGTTTAGTACAATGTATGAATCCACATGTCCGCATTTCATATGTTGTACCAAAAAATATTCACATTTTGCTACAATTCTAAGACACATTGCTCGGTGGCCACTCATGTGAAGTGAAGTGATATGGAAAAACGCTATGTGCAGAGATAACTGAAGGAAAGTAATCATTTCATACAATAAAAGTTTTGATTCCATTGTCACATTCCACATAATGAAAATAATGACTGCATATATTAGAGTAATATATGCCAAAGATTAAAAATTATTGAACATGCATGGCAATCAAATTTCAATTTGCAGCATTTAGTGCAAAGAATTGATTCATTTTTTGTGTGCATTGAACATGATCTTGAAGGAGACATTTATTTCATAAACAATAAATTATGTGATTCTAGCCATAGGCTTGATTTTCTTTCTCATCTAGAGGAAAAAAGGGTAGGAATTGGCAAGTTGTAATTGGATGAAGAAAAACAAAACTGCATGGTCTCAGAGAATCAGAAGATTGGTGAACATTATTGGTGAATTGAAGGGTTGACATGCTTTGCATAGCTTCTTCCATTGGTGCATTGTGCGAAGTGATTAATATTAAGTGACTTCGATCTTATAAAAGTAAATATTGTGTCGAAGGAAGGTGCATGGTGGAATTGTGGTGAGGAAAAATGCATGCAAAGGTGTGGAAATTTATGGTAGAAATATTATGTTTGTTATTACACACACTTGTTCTCTAGAACAAACCACAAACAAAAAATTCTAAGTTTATGAATATTTTTTAATGTGATTTGAACAAGCAACGTATTTGTAGTTGCATTGGGGTGTGATAGTGCAAATAATACCTAATCAACACGAAATAATAAAATTGTTCAAGTTCTTAATAACATTTATTATAATGTATTATGTAATGATTAGAAATTATAAACAAAACAATAATGTGCATATCACTCTCCATTCATCATTAAAAGAATAAATTTTAGCCATTTTAGCATTTTTTGGCTAATAGATGTGTAATCAGTACATTATGCATCTTGCTCAAGTATGTGTCAAAGAAAATTTCAAGAACGAAAAGTGACACCACTTATAGAACACTAAGAGAACTATGAAATCATTCTATGTTAGACCTAGTTGATCACTTATGTGCACAATATTTTTGTGTCACTGTATTGAGAGCATGTACAACAATAGTCACGATGAAATTAAATTCATATTTATTTTAGTTCGTAAATTTTTTCTACTTAGTACATTTATATTGGGGAAATTAAAGCAATAATGATTAGTGAAATAAAAGAATGAAATAATTTTGGACTTTTGAGATTTATTTCAACTACTTCTCATAAACTTCCACTTTGGTATTTTCAATTGTTATTTATTGAGAGCGTTTAACATATCGATAAATATATAGTTAAACAAAATAATTTATTTGCACTCATATGATTAACTCGCTTACTTTTAATCATGGGTTTTTTCAGTAATTGAGAACATATAGATATGATGTGAACTCTACGCGAATGAGAATAATAACTTTAAGATTTGAAGAAGCAAAGTAACAAATGTGAAGTGTGTTCACAAATTATTTGAATCCGGATAAATCGATCAACACATTGAATGTATAACTATTGGAATAAATTATTAATTCATGATTTCTAACATTAGTTGGAGAAAAATTTTGACATAAATCATGGGTAAATGTATACACAACCACCTGAAATGTGTTATGACAGTTATCTTCGTACCATGATCTTCAAAATCGCATGTCAAGTTATTCATAAATCAAATTTGGTCCAACATTTTTCGTACTTCGATATCAAATAAAATAAATCGACATCGACATAGTGGTGGGAGCCAACTTAGCCACTAAATGGATTCGTGGTAGGGGTAGGTGAGCATGTATGTGCATAATATTTAATTACAATTATCCATAGACAATTTTATATTTACATTTATTCCTGATACTTTCTAAGTTAATTGTCATAATCACAAATAATTCATACTTATTTATATCATAAATTTCTTCTTCTAATGACACGTATTTCAATAATATTAAAACAAGAGAAAATTGTGGAGTAAGTGGACAACATGGTTTTAGAATATCAATTTTATTTATATTACTTCATGTAAACATTGGCTTTGAGATCTCTAATCGATATTTATTAAGAGTGTCATATGTAGCAATTTCCACATGAGAAATAGTAACAACTGGTAATTGGGATTGGTGCAGAGAATTATGAAGTTAAGTGGGATTGAGAGCAGAAATAGGTAGAAGATAAAGGAAAAAACATATTTGTACTCATACAACGAACCCATTCGCTTATATAGATAAGAACTTTCATTAGTCGTTTGCATATCTACAGTATTTGAATCTGTCAGCAGAAAAGAAAAGAAGCAATGACATTTGCAGTATCTTATTGACAAATGTTGTATTGAATAAGTCGTTGAAATTATGGGAATCAAATACTTTCCTAACCTCAAAACCAGATGAAAGCAACATTATTCAACAATTCATTTTCTAAACTGCTCAAGATCTTTCCCATCTTTATCTTCAATATATTTCTTTCTTTACACGGTAATCTAAGGATTTCTATTGGCTCTTTTCATGCCTGATGAACACAGCAACTACAACAATTGTTTCAAAATCCATTCTTTATTTTCTTTCTTAATTATACAAAACGGATTGTATAATTGACTTACCTAATCTCATTTTCAATCAAGTTTCTTTACAGTTAGTCAATTTGTCCACCAATAATAGACTTATTATGATGCCATGTTTTTGAAAACTTACCCTATTAACCTAAATTTCATCCGAACAAAGAACTAATGTAATTTTTGTATCTCATAATGTGAAAGCAAATAGTTTATTTAAATATTTTTCTAATTCAAAATATGTTTACACAACTTATCATTTACAAGACTTACAGAGAACCAAAAATCAAATAATAATAATCGATGCTGAAAAAATTACGCATGAAACCAACAATAACAGGGAAGAAAAACACAAGAAAAGAGGTGTAAATCCTAGACAACAATCTCCATCCTCAACGCCTGGTACTAGTGCAATCTCATCTTCTAGTCTAGGAAAGAGAAAAGCTCATAGAACTGGAAAATTGGTTCAAGCTAAGTTATCAAGTCACTGCGATAATGAAGAGTCTCTTTAGAGATTCACTACATACAAAGCGCATACGGTTCAAACAACCAAATCCAAAATTTTGGCAAATGGAAAAGGCATTGAACAGGTTATAGATGTGGAAAATGACAATGATGCACCACCTGATTGGGTTACTTCTTTTCTAGGAGATAATCAACAAATAATGGAGTAGATTGCAGAAATTGTCATTATTTTCGATGGACATCTTGTCACATTGAAAAATGCAAAATATGAAAAGGGTAGAAAATAAATGAGAATTGAAAAAGTGAAAGTTCATAATAAAAATGTCATTGATCAAGAACAAACATATATTGATCTTTCTAGAATTGGAGCCAAGAGGCTCGACATATTCCATCAATCTATTGATCATGCACTTGCACATTTTATTGACGAAAAGACTGCATAAAACCAGAGACTAAAAAAAAGATTAAAAGAACTAAGGGACACTCTAAATCTAGGTCCTCTGTTAATGACTCCACTGTCAACAAGGACACCACCATTGTCAATTTTTGTTGCTACAACACTACATAGATCTAATAAAGCTTCCAGTCCACTTAATGAAATCAAATCATATATCATGAAGGGCATACTTCAAAGGATAGAAACTATTTATCATGCATTGCAATCAAGTTTTGATTTAACGTGATTCAACTAGAAATTAAAACATTTAGAAGTTTGGTTAATAGTAATCTTCAGCTAGACAGGAAATTCGTTGACAATGATTTAGTTACTTTTAGTAAAGAGGCTTGGATTACTTTTTAACATAGAGAAAAATAATAAAGGAACTCCATATGCTAATCGAATAAAGCAACTAGGAGTTGGATGGTCTCAGAAAATTAGTAACTAGAGGAAATCATTTCTGAATGTGATGCCAGTAGAAGAGGTGATGTCTATCTGACAACAATACAAATTGTACAACACTTAAATAGTTCACATATCGTACGTAATTCTAAATTAATTTTAAGAGACATACTAAAAGATGAATTGGATCGGCTAAAGCAATTAATGGAAACAAAGTTTGATGACATAACTGATTTTAATGCAAAAGGAATTACCAAATGGTTAATTCCTTTTGTTAGAATCAGTAACGAGAACTCTGTCTTAGATGCATTGTTGCAAGAAGAAGCTAGAAAATTTGAAAAGGAGATATTTAAGAAAAATGTCAAAATGGAGATAACAGTTGCTCTTGACATACATTTCATTAAAAATATGGTGAACAAATCTGCTAAAAAAATCATGAACCCAATAGACATCTAACAGAAACACACAAACATGGTGGACACTTTTACATACTCTAAGTGTTCTCAAATTCTTCAACCTTTGATATTTTGTTTATAAAATTAGATAATTCAACTTTGTTGATTATGTTATGATGGCCATAGCTAATCACTGTATTCAAATTCTTTTTTTTCATTACAAATTCCTTTTTCATATTATGGTTCACAAGATCCTAATCCCAATTCCCATTAGGACAAATGCATTTACTTTTACCGTTTGCTACAATTTTGATTATGTTCATATTTTTTTTTTATGACTATGTTTTGAATATGATCTCGAATATGTATGAATTATGGCTATGGTGATTGTATTTTGAATGGATACAATTGTTGTTATTGAATCCGAGTCTATATCAATTTTATGATAATATTTTCTATAATTTTTTAAACATATGCTTTGAGCCTTTGTATTATATCTAATGTTGTGTTGTTTAATAAGATGAAAATAAACATTTGATAATAGTTTTGGATATTACACAGACATTTCTGAATAACACAATGCTAGCACCATGTCTTTATAATTGGATAAATTTCATTCTACCGAATATGAAATTCCAGAGAAATATTTCATTGTAGTTCCTCTGCACTCTCGCATTCTGCACAATCAAAGCTCGATATAATTATGCATGTTCATATTAATTAATTATGTTTCCAAAAAACTGAAAAAAATTCTTACCACTCTAGAACTTGCCCCGTCTCCTTCGAATCTACTATATTCAGTTGCTTTGCATATATCAAACAAAACAAATAATTTTACTAATAAGAAGACAACTTGACTCGATGTAGTCCCTACACCCACACTTCCCACACAATCTTCCTGTGTACAAATAAATAGTTTTCGGTATTACTTTTTTTTTTATTTTGTTGAACATGTTTATTTTTTATGCCTATGTTTTGAATATGATGTTGCATATATATAAATTATAAATATGGTGATTTACATTTGAGTAGATACAATTATCGATACTGAATCTGAGTCTCGATCGATTTTATGAGAATGTATTCTATAGGTTTTTGAACATATGCTTTAAGACTTTGCATTATATCTAATGCTGCGTTATTGATCAAATTAAAAGTGAACATTTGAAAATGGTTTTGTATCTCATGCATAGATATCTGAAGAACACTATGCTAACAACAAGTCTTTAGAATTAAATAAATTCCATTTTGCATAATACAAAAGTGTAGGTAAAGTTTTCATTGTACTTCCTTCGTACTCCCGCATCCCCCACAATCAAAGCTCGCTACCTTGTACATAATGCTAATTTGAAATACCATTAAAAAAATGAAAATGGAGAAAAAATAGTACAAGAGAAAAATATTTTACGCGGTATTGAATCAATTAACGAATAGCGACAACCACATGAATTATTGTAAAGAGAGCTTCAGCGTAAATCACATAAGAAGGACTTTGGTCGACGCGTTTCGAACCAACCAATGTGGTTCATCATCAGGACGAGTTGAAGATACAGATCCAGATCAGCGTGTTAAATAGTCTAAGCAGAGACTCCAACGGCTAAAACAATCTAACGGCTACTTTTTCACTCAAGAGCCCCATTCAAACTTCATCTAACCGATTAATATTAAAATACCACTATATTCACGGAGCTAGGTTAACCCTGTGAATAATAAAACAAAACAAAGGTTAATATATTTTTAGGACACATATATATTAATTTAAATATATTAATAAATTAATATATTATTATTTTTAATATTATTAGTTATATATAGTATTATTTCATACATATTATATTAATAATTAATATATAATATTATTGTAGTGAATTAATAAATTTAATTTTTAATTGGCATAACTTAACCTTTTTCTATAATATTATTATGTATAACTAACCTAAGTTTTTATTTAGGGCATATAGATATTAATAAATTAATAAATTAATTACATTTTTAATATTATTAATTATATATATTTTTACACATATAATAATAATTAATATTTCCAATAAATTAATAAATTTAATTTGATTGACCTAATTTAACCTTTTTCTATAAAATTAACTACATATTAATTATAAATAATACTAAACTCAATTAGGGTTTTTAAAATAAAATTAGGTATAATAATAAATTATTGGAATATACATATATATTTGGATATATTTAATGAACGGATCATTTAAATAAATATTGACATATATACATTTACACACTTCTATATATTTTTATACATTTTTATATATAATAGAGCAATATTTTATATTAAATAAATGAATTATTTTTAATAGATTAACCTTTGTTTTGTTTTATTATTCAACCGGTTAACCTAGCTTGAATATAGTGGTATTTTAATATTAATCGGTTAGATGAAGTTTGACTGGGGCTCTTGAGTGAAAAAGTAGCCGTTAGATTGTTTTAGCCATTGGAGTCTCTGCTTAGACTATTTAACACGCTGATCTGGATCTGTATCTTCAACTCGTCCTGATGATGAACCACATTGGTTGGTTCAAAACGCGTCGACCAAAGTCCTTCTTATGTGATTTACGCTGAAGCTCTCTTTACAACTATGACTAATCACAGAAGTCTCAATTCTACATGAATTATTACTGAGTATCTTTCTAATCATGATTGTGTAAGTATATTTAATGTTTATAATTGTTTCAATTAAGACAATGATAACTTTGCTAAAAGATGCGCTTTTTTTATTATTTATTTTCATTTGATTATTATTGCATTATACAACTTTGTGTTCTTTTTTTACTATATTTTCTATGCACTCTCTCTAAAATAAGTCATTCACAATCTATGTAGTCATAACATAGGCATCAATTCTTCAATTCCCCATGCCTTCACAGTTAGAAATAATGTTCTCCAGTCTTTTAGTTCTCTGAAATCTTCTTCGAAGTTGTTTTATATTTGTGTCTCCTCTACACACTCTTATCTCTACGCATACCCTTTCAACTGCACATCCTTCGCTCTGCACTCTTAGCGCATCTATCTATAGTGAGTGTTGAGTTGTGAACCCACTTGTTAAGTGAAATAACAAGGTCTACAATATGATGCCCTACTTCAAATATATGATATCTAGTTCCTTTGCATTTATCAAACAAACCAAATAGTTTTACTAAATATCCATATAATCTTTAAGCACTCCGCAAAATGTGTCAATGTTACTTGTTCCATGCTTTAATATAAGCATATTGACATAAGTCATAATATGATCTAAATTAAAATATGACATTCCCTGAGCACTTCCTCTTGATAATTAAATTTCTCTCAGAGTGTTAAATTAGCCTTATGCAAAATGTGATAAAGAAAGCTTTACTCGATAAAGTCCCTTTTAAGGCGGCTTTGAATATGAGTAGAGTTCACTAAGTCCAGCATTACAGATTAACCATTCAAAGAGGATAAACATCTTCTGCAGCCAAACTATTCAAAGTGATTCAAAGGTCATGTAATGGAAAGTTCTAACTATGTAACAAGTCAAGAGTTTATAAATTTATAATAAACACTTATTTCATAATACATTTTAATTAATATATATATATATATATATATATATTATAATATATATATATATATATATATATATATAATAATTATATAATATATATATACATATATTAGAAAACATATAATTATATTTACGCCGTAAGGTGTTCCGTCTTGGAAGAACACCTTTGCCATGCCACCTGTACCTTCGCGTGCCAGTGATTTAGGTATTAGACAATAGAAATAAATTGAGCCATCAAATTAATTTTACTGGTATTAGTTATGAAATCCTTCGACCGACATTAATGAGTTAATGCTCCCCTACACAACCTATTGTAAAAGGATCTAAACATGAGGAATGAGGTTAATTATGGGCAAGGTCTAGGTCCAATGTTGTTAAACTCAAGATTCACGTCGGGGGTTCTTCTCGGAACAACTCTACACTTGGAGAACCTACGGTGATGATGTTACTGTGGTGGCCTTTTGTAAGAGTTGTGCATTCCATACTAATCTCTTGTTGAGGAATAATGTTCATTTACCCTACACCTGGGTAGGCAACTCCGAATGCGCGTGGTCATTTCATCAGTCGATCTATGGACCCCAAACTCCTCAGTGGCACCAAATGGAGACACGCGCATTGATGGGATGATCATCAACATTGCAATTGTTCTTGCTAGAGCAGTCACTAATCCCTTCAAGATTCGTTACTTCCAAGGCAACATTGTTCCACTAATGTAGGTTGTCTCTGCCCTACTCCAGAATATATGGAAAGGGGGGTCATCTAGG
Source organism: Pinus taeda (assembly GCA_000404065.3). NCBI lineage: Eukaryota > Viridiplantae > Streptophyta > Pinopsida > Pinales > Pinaceae > Pinus > Pinus taeda. The sequence goes on along the minus strand of APFE030260915.1, from coordinate 159,193 downwards.
GTTCCCTAGGGAGCTCCTAGTAGATAAAATGACTTGGGCAATCTACAATGCTCACAAGATAATGGGAAGGATTTTCTACTACCAGCTATGTGGGATTTGGCTACCAGTTTCTACTACTAGCTATGTGGGATCCGGCTACCAGTTTTTGCTAGACATTAATATATATATATATATATATATATTTTAATTATCCTGGTTCTAAATGGCCATAGGAACGCAAAGGGAAGGGGGGTAAAAGTATATTTTTGTGCGTGGACACAACCTCTATTATATACGGCTATATATTCACTTCTATATTACAAATTATTTTGATTTTTCTGGAGTTTAATGTTGGAAGAAACTAGTATCAATTCCAACTACCTGGAACCTACATTCAACAGAGATTTTAAGTGCGGTTTCTAGAAATAGTTAACAAAGGGGAAAGCTTCTTGAAGAAGCCACCGCCCGAATTGATATCCAGAAGTTTCTCCATCTTGTATAAATACCTGTTCATCGATGAATGGAAGCAAGTCTTGTGTTCTTTGTCTATGTGTTGTCTTGATGAGTTGAGTCCCTCTGCTCTCTGATATGGTATCAAAGCAAGGTTGAGGGCTGAGTGTGAGAGCCCGTTGTGTGTGCAAGTCGAGCATTAAGAGTGTGCTGAGAAGTGTTGAAGAGGAGTCGTGCAAAGGAGGGCTCAATTGTGCGTTGTCGTGGAGGTTGCAGCAGCCGCTGTGGTGAAGAGTGCAATCCTGAAAGAGTTGTGCGGTGAGGGAAAACTAAACACTCACCATTCGCTTGATATCAGTCCATCATTTTCTTTGGCTTATGGTGTTTTATCATGGTTAAGATTCTATCATAGCATCTCTCTACTGATTTTTTTATAATCTGCGTGTTTTGTTAAGGTGTGAAGAAAAAAACTTAGCTGGAGTTGTTTGAGCTCTGTGTTGATGTTTCCCTCAGCAAAGGTCTTTGTTGCATCAATTTTTCTATTTGTCTATGAATACGCAAGCTTCGCTTGCCAAGGTTGCATTCAGAATCGTTGGCAGTGCACTTCCCAGCTGCTGATATATGAGAAATTTGATTCAAAGGGTAATCTGTAGCAGCAATCATATGTGGAACAGTCTAATTTTGACTACTATTTGAGGCTTCTTACATAGTTAAGCTAGGAGTTTGTCTATTTAGGCAGTTAAGAGGTTTTATACAAGTGGCGGAAGCAAGGTTATATCCTGTCTCATGAACTCTGACTCTCTTCAACAATAATTATAGTGGAGCATCAGTTTGTTAATGGATGTATCTTGTGATGACAGTGGTTTGGTATTACAGTGTTATATGTTGTCTGTTAGTTAATGTTCCATGATGTTATTTTAGCATTCATACTATTATATTGCTCCTTGTTGAATTTCAAACCAATAGAAGTATTGATTTGTCCGTTAAAAAAAAATTAAAAAGAAATGTGCATTTTTGTGATTGAAGAAAGTTTTTCATCATGGCAAATTTGTTGCCTGATACTTATTTGAATGAATCCACCGAACTTGATGGAGAAAATTATGTGAATTGGAAATTCAAGGTAGTGACTATTTTATAAGGTAATAATATGTGGTCCATTGTGAGTGGGGATGATCCCAAACTCACTATTGCAGGTTCTATTCCAGATTGGGAGAGAAGGAAGACAAAAGAAAAGGTGTTGCTGCTTATGTACGTAAAGGAAAAAATTATTCCTCACATCAGAGATTGCAAGATATCAAAAGAAACATGGGATATGTTGAAGGGTTTGTACGAAACAACAAATACAAACTGGATCTTGTTTTTGAAGATTAAGCTTTTATCTCTAAAAATGGAAGCAAATGAAAATATAAGCAATTTCATATCTTGTGTCAAAGATTTAAGTGATAAGTTATGAGATATTGGTGAAAAGGTGTCTATTACTGACTTAGTCACCATCACATTAAATGGATTAGTGCAAGATTATCAAATTTTTGTTTCAAGTCTTGCATCTAGAGAGGAACCCCCTACATTTGATGAATTGACAGGAATTCTTCTATAAGAGGAGGAGAGGATGAAGAGCTTTAATTTGGGCTCTAGTAGTTCATATTTGGCATTTGTGGCTAAGGGAAAATATCCATACAGAGGCAAGCCATGGGACAAGAACAAAGGAGGCAAGTTTCAAGCAAAACAAAAAGGTATGACATAGTCTAAATTTCCAATCCATAAGAGAAATGATGAGTGTTATTATTGTGGCAAACCTGGGCATCATTCTAAAGATTGTTATAAAAGGAAATATAATGAGTCTAGGCAAGAAAACAGAAGGCATAATGGAGATTTTGTGGACAAAGATACCTCAATCAATGATGGATTTAAAAATCTTAGATTGTTTGTTTCTAATGCTGCATTGTCTATGGAGAATGATTATAAGAATTCTTGATTCATTGATTCTGGTGCATCACTCCATATATCTTGTAATAAGGAGTGGTTTGATGAATATCATGAAAACATTGATGGAATATATGTTTGTCTAGGAGATAACAGATCACTTAAAGTGCAAGGTTATGGAGTAATAGGTGTGAATTTGCCTAATGGACAAGAGAAACAGATCCATAATGTGATGTATGTTCCTGATATCAAAAAGAATTTAATTTCTGTTTCTACTATTGCTGACCAAGATTTGAAGGTGGAATTTGTTAAATCACAGTGTGTAGTGAAAGACATTCAAGATAAGTACAAGGTTATTGCCACAGGAACTAGAGTTGGAGGTTTGTATAAGCTAGATGTGACCAGGAAAAGCCATCAAGCGTTGGCATCTACAACAATATCAACAGTAGATTTATGGCATCAAAGGTATGGACATCTAAATCACAAATATTTAATGCTACTTCAAAAGAACACAATGGTTGAAGGTCTTCCTGTCCTGAAGAATGATCACGTTGAATGTGAATCATGTGTACTTGGCAAGAAACATAAGGAGGAATTTCCTATAAATAAAGAAAAAAGGCAAAGGGAAATACTTGAAGTAATTCATATTTATGTATGTGGACCTATGCAAACTAGATCTATTGGTGGAGCATGGTATTTTCTTATTTTTGTGGATGATAGATCTAGGTATACATGGGTTTATCTCATAAGAAAGAAGAGAGATGTTTTTTAGTACTTTAAAGAATTTAAGAATATGGTGGAAAAAAAAACTGGTAATTACATCAAAATCTGGAGATCTGATCAAGGGGGAGAATTCAAATCAAGAGAATCTAATCAATATTGTAAAAGCAATGGGATTCTGCAACAATTTACAGTGCCACATACACCTCAGCAAAATGGAGTTGCTGAGAGGAAACAGAACACTAGTTGAATGTGCATGTAGTATGCTTCAAGGTAAAAATATCTCTAATGTTTTTTGGGCTGAAGCCATTAATACTGCTGTTTATTTGAAAAATAGGAGTCCATCCAAAAGTTAGAGCTTAAAACACCTTTTGAAGCATTTTATGGGTACAAACCAAAAGTGAGTCATTTAAGAGTTTTTGGTTGCAAGGCATTTGCTCATATTCCAAAAGATGAAAGAAAAAACCTGATTCAAAGTCAAATAAGTGCATGTTTATTGGTTATTGTGATAAATAGAAAGCATACAAGTTGTTTGATCCCAGTACTCATAGACTGCTTGCAAGCAGGGATGTGGTGTTTCATGAGAATGTAAATTAGTGTATGGCATGATATTGATGATTATGTCAAATTAGATACAAGTGTTGAAAAAGAACATGAACAAGCACAAGAACAGGTACAAGTTCAAGAGAAAGTAGCATCAAGCAGTCATGACAGTCCAAAGAGAGGAGAGGAGACTCTGCAAAGCCGAAAGAAAGATGAAAGTAGTAAAACTCCAATAAGGTCATCATGTCAAAGTAAGGTACATATAAACTATAAATATTATGCATTAATGCCTCTTGTTATGAATGTTGTAGAGCCTTCATGCTATGATGAAGCTAAAGAATATGAAGAATGGAGAGATGCAATGAATGAAGAATATAACTCTATAATGAAGAATGACACATGGGAATTAAAAAAATTACCTAAAAAAAAAGTTCCCATACGATGCAAATGGCTTTATAAATCTAAATTTAATGCTAATGGAAGTATTGATAAACATAAATCTAGATTGCTTGCAAAAGGATATTCACAAAAGGAGGGAATTGATTATGAAGATACTTTTGCACCTGTAGCTAAGTTGAACACAATTAGAATCAAGATTGCATTAGCTACAAAATATAATTGGAAAATGCATCAATTATATGTCAAATCTGCATTTTTGAATGGTGAGTTAAAAGAAGAAGTTTATTTAGTTCAGCCTGAAGGGTTTGTAAAATAGGGACAGGAGCATTTGGTTTGCAGGTTAAAGAAAGCTTTATATGGCTTGAAACAAGCACCAAGATCATGGTATGTGAAAATTGATTCTTTCTTTTATGAGAAAGGTTTTATGAGAAGAAAAAATGATCCTAACTTGTACACCAAGGAAGATGAAGGCAAGAATGTTGCTTTAATATCTCTATATGTTGATGATCTTATCATAACAAGAAATTCATGCAAGTTGATTGAGGAAATTAAATATTAGTTGTCACATGTATTTGAGATGAAGGATCTTGGTGAATTGCATTATTGTTTAGGTATTGAAGTTTGGAGGGAAACTGGTAAGACACTAATCACATAAAGAAAATATACAAGAGAAATCCTTAAAAGATTCAATATGATTGAATGCAAGGCAACATCTACTCCTTTAGAACAGAATGTCAAATTGTACAGTGATGATGGAACCAAAGAGGTGAATGGAACTATGTATCGTCAACTGGTGGGAAGTCTGAACTATCTCACCACTACCAGGCTAGATATAGCATATTCTGTCAGCATACTTAGTCAGTTCATGGCTAAGCCTTGTGAAAGCCACTAGAAAGAAGCAAAGAAAGTCCTTTGATATCTGAAAGGAACACTTAATTTTGGTATTATGTATACTAATGAATTTGATGTTGAATTGGCAGTTTATTCTGTTTCTCACTGGGTTGGAAATATAGATGATAGGAAATCTGCTACTGGATATGTGTTCAATATTGGTTCATGACCAATATCATGGAGCAGTAAGAAACAACCAACTGTTTCTTTGTCATCCACTGAAGCTGAGTATAAAGCATTATGCAGTGCTACCTGTGAAGCAATATGGCTTAGGAGGATAATTCAAGATGTTGGAGAAACACAACAAGCACCTACAGTAATCAGATGTGACAATCAAAGCACTATCAAATTGGCAAACAATCCTATATATCAAGCAAGGACAAAACACATTGACACACAACATCATTTTGTAAGAGAAAAATTAAAATCAAAAGAAATTGACTTATCATATTCACCAAGCCTCTTGGAAAGGCTAAATTTGAAATGTGTAGAAGTAAGTTGTGCATTGTAGAAAATCCAAATTATGTTGTAAGCCTAGCTGAGACTTAGACCAGCAGGCATGACAGTTAAGAGTATAGTGTCTTGTTTATTGTATTAAGAGTATGTTTGTTATATAGTTGGAATTAAGGGGGAGTGTTAGAAGAAACTAGAATTAATTCCTACTACCTAGAACCTACATTCAACAGAGATTTTAAATGTGGTTTCTAGAAACGGTTGACAAAGAGGCAAGCTTCTTGAAGAAGCCACCGCCTGAATTGATATCCAAAAGTTTCTCCGTCTTGTATAAATACCTGTTAATCGATGAATGGAAGCAAGTCTTGTGTTCTATGTTTATGTGTTGTGTTGATAAGTTGAGTCTCTCTGCTCTCTGATATTAAAACGCATTATTTTGTTAGGATGTGTTCCAAACTGGCGCAAACCTCTCATTGTTGTTTGTTTCATTTTTCTTTAAAATTACCATTTGTATATTTAATGATTTGGCAATGTCATGGAAGGTTGGGAACAATTTCATAAAATAAATGAAAACAAATAGTAATATTAATATCACTCCACACTTGCAATTGCACGAATATTTTCTTACTCCACGCGAAGTCTTTAGTTTCCAAACATATAGTCTACACTAAAAAATACGAAAACGTGGTATCATGATGTCATTCCTCTTTTGGAGTTAATTTAAGTAATTTCTTTATTTAAATTATATATTTAAAATTTATGTTGTCATAGCCACTTTGAAGTTATTATGGTGGTTTAAAAGGCATTTTGAATTATAAATTAAATATGTACTTTTGAAGTGCACAACGATTTAATTTTTTTCTTTTAAATTTTGAGTTTTGTTGTTTAAAAATAGTCTTTGATTATATATAAAAAAAATTAGTTTTCTGGAAAATCCTTGTAGTATTTACAATGTGGATAGCTTATCACTGAAATTTGTGATTCCGACAAGTTTGTCTTTACTAAGTTTTGGAGAAACGAGAATAAAAAATAAAAAGTAAAATCTCTAAAACTTATAACCAATAAACCTTGCAAAAGATAACATATAAACTACTAAGATTATTATAGGTAAAAATTCTAAGATTTATATGCTAGATGACTTACAATTCTTAAACTTTTTGAATGAAGCTTAATCATAAGAATTTCCCCAACAATTTGTAGCAAATCACTGTTATCTAAAATTTGTCAAAATTATTGAAATATTTTGCAATTAGTTTTTATCCACTTAGTCTTGTTGGTTTAGATATATCTTTACTTATTTGAATTTGTTTACCAAACTCCTAAGTATCTCTACTTCTTTAAATTTGTTTACCAATCTTCCAAGTATCTCTACTTTAAATTTGTTTACAAAGCTTCCAAGTTTGGTTTTCCGCTTTCTTTGAACTATAATGCAGTGCACTCTTTCTGTTCACGGAATACACGTTTTTTCCATTCCTGAGATTTGTGAAAATTCAACTTCTATCACAATCGTTACTCTTAATAATTATTTCCTGCGAGTGAGACAACTTCCTTAGGTAGTGACTCTATTGCAACAAAATTTCCACTCTTAAATTTTAGGTCTGCCTATCTTCCAATTTGACATCTTGTTGAAGGAATTTATAAGATATTGGAAAAATTTTAGGTCTGCATATCTTCCAATTTGACATCTTGTTGAAGGAATTTATAAGAGATCAGAGGTAGGATTGATGGCACGTGAATTAGGTGGATAAAGGTCATGGCATGTGAACCAAGCAATTGCAATTCATAGATATGTTCCATGCTCAATTATCATATTTTGTCTAAGTTGTAATGGATCTTTTCCCTATTATGATACTTTTGATCACATTTCACACTCAATTTTCAATTTTTCCCAATTCAATATGAATGTTTTTTCAATTATGAGTTTTTCTAATTATGTAAAAAAAAAAATTATTTCATACGAAATTGTGATAACATAATTACTCCCTTCTGAAATAATTATGAGAAACTACTCAATTATCTAATTTTCGCCTCATATCATTTAGTAAATTCCTTTCCTTGCAAGGCCTATGGTGGAAAATATAATTATAACATATGCCCCCTAATGTATATGGTCATAAAAGGAAGTGGGATGTGTAAACATCTATTAGATCAAAGACCTAGGAGTATGTACAACTAGTCATCAACCAATTATCAATTATATATATAAATCATTGTTGAGGTAGGCATACCCATTCATAGTAAAAGAGAGAAAAATAAATTACCATTGGAAAAATATTTTGTGGTTCCATGTAATAATATGCAATACCATGGCCACTACAAAATACATGGGTGCTCCATGTTATAAAAGAGATCATAGTGACGAGCAGATATAATATGGATATTCACAATATCTAGCACTAATGAGAGTGTCAATATAGTCTTCAAAGATTTTAAATAGTAATGATATACCCCACCCCAACATGGGAGAGGTAGAAAAAATAAGTAATTTCCTCCTAGGTCGAATGTATTTAATCCAAACCTATCAATGGTATGACTCTATAATATATGAATATCAGAGGTAATGTCAAGCATAGAAGAAACTAATTTATTAGCGTTTAATGAGGAAAACCATTAATGGACACAATGGGGATCACCAATGATACAAATGGACCTTAGAATACCTAATATAATCTATTTAGTGTGAATAAATGAGATGAATTTGAACACTCCTAGAATCAAGTGATAAAGTACCAATGAGTTAAGCCCACTATTGATGATTAGGATAAATGATTATGGGATTACATCTTGTACATGGCTTCATTAATACAGATGTTAATTTTTACACCAGACAAGTACTCCATGGAGTTAAGAGCATCTGCATTTGACAAAAAAGGGTGCTTTGACATGGAGGCCTTGCTTGTAGACTTACTTGCAAGGAATGTAGTTTAATTTGAAATAGTGCAAACATGAATTTACTTTCATATTCCATTCTCCATTAATACTCGATGAATCAAAAGACTAATAAATAACCACCCATTGTTGCCTCAAGTTGGGGTACTCTCCTATGACATCTTTCTCTTTAGGTACCAATATCATTTCTTAAACATATTTGGCTATTGTGCAGCCATAAGTTCCCAGCCTTTATACATTGTAAATTTCCATTTTTCGTAACCTTTGAATCTGTGCAAAAACTACATGCAATGTTCATCTCATCCCTTTCAAGGAAATACTCAATTTCTTCCTAATCACTGGCTTTTTGGACTTGATCATAATAAAAAACATTTACATACTTGGTCTTTCATATTTGCAAACTCAACACAAAACATATTAGAAGAATCAAAATTTTCCACATGCGCCTTTTGCAATGGTGATTTATCTTAAACTCCACTATTCTAGAAATTAGCCCCTTCATTTCTTCTAGCATGCACACAACCACATGCCCTCTTTATTCATAATTGACTTTCTCCACAACAAACTGGGAACACTCTTTATAGTTATTATTACATGCATCATGGTGGATAAAGGTGGAGACAAAGGAAGATCTATCAAGTATTCTAACTACAATAATCTGGGTGGCAGGTGGCCAAAGTTGGAGACAAAGGAAGATCTAGGAGGAATATTAACTACAATAATTTGGATGGCATCAAGGTAGCATGTTCCTTCGAATTTTAGACAATACCCATATGGAGGGTATGTACCCAATAGACCCTGTACTATGAGAAAGTTTATCCCCAACGAAACTAAAAGCTTTCTTTCAAATCCTCAAAAATTCTTCCTACCATCAATGCCAACTTAGCTCCAAGCCACCAAAACCACGGTTTTCATGGACACTCTTTCAATGCATTCGGCAAATGAAGAGTACTCACGAGAGAGAGAGATGAGACTAAGTGGACTAATTATGGAAGAACATTGAAGGTCTATTAAAGGATTTCTGCAAAGTTTTTCTCCCAAAAATGCTGGTAAATAAATAAAATTGCCTAAACTTTTTTCTTCTATCTTCTATGCTATTATTTCCTACGCTCCCACCTTACATCATTTCCTTTGCAACATATGGTGCAATTGTTAGTTTTAATCTTGGAGATTCATCTATATTTAAAAATCGACATGCCTATTATGGTAATCATAACTTTATTTAAATTATTATTATTATTGGATAGAAATTAATATAGCAGTTACCCACATATACAAACATGTAACGAGAGTTTTAAAATGATAGAAATTCATTCTCACTTTAACATGGAGCTTCTTAACCCACAATTATATTTTAGTATTAAGTAACAAGACTTAACTATAAAAATTTACCCTTACTTTCACATGAAATTTATTAACCTATAAATAAATTTTGTTACAATACCATACAACATTATAAAATACTAATACTATATATCCAAAAAACTATAACTCAAATTCATATATCACATATTATATTAACCTAACGTATATTCACTCACCCATAACCTTTTTCACACCTAATAAGTCACCACAAACACACCCAAAATAAAATTCCCTTTAAGTGTATTAATTAGACATTTTCATATAGTGTTGATTCGCTTTCCTAAATAAAAATTTGATGACGTTGATTGAAAAACTGAGTGTTGAGCAATGAAAATGTGATACGTTGAATGTCACCCCTATAGCGGCGTCATATATCACATGTCAGCTATAGTTGGGGTAGGAATAAAGAAATCTATGAATAATTATTTAGACTAAAATTCAGGTTAATGGAAGAATAAATAAATCTATATGTTAATGGAATTTTTTTGAAAAAAAATTGTTATTATTATTATTAAATTTATTTATTTATATGAGAGTAATTATATATTTTTATGTATATATAAATTATTATTTTTTTAAATTATAAATTAAGTATATTGAATAAGATAAGGAAAAAAATATTAAGAATTAATTTTTTTTAAATGATGTAGGAATTGGTTGCACTCAACAAAAATAAATTTAATTTTTTTTTAATTAACAATAGATTTTTTAAATAATTGCTCAAAATATATAGTTATTAAATAAAGAGCCAATACATTATTACAAATGTCCATTGTTATAATTATAAAATTTTATTATAAATAACTAAGATTTAAGGATTTGATAGTAACATTTATTTATGATTATATTGTGTTACAATCATGTTTTGCAGATTTCTGTTGTGTGGTTTTTGAGATTCAGTACTCTTCCACAGTTTTCATTTTTGCATTGTCTACGTTTCGAGTCTAGAACAAGACTCATCCTCACGCCTTGATTTACAAAGAAGTGAAGCGCTGGTTATAAATATGTTTTAAGGAATTT
>APFE030260915.1:115593-146341 GCA_000404065.3 Pinus taeda | reverse complement strand
TATTAATTTCACTGAGAGGTGCAAAGGAATGTCGAAAGCTTAGACTGGACTTTTCGAGGTTTTCACAAGTCTCGTTATTTGAGTAGTTCATTGTTAGAGTATTTTGGGAGGGTCTCCCTATTCGAGTGGTTCAAGTTTCTTGCAAGCAACATATAGAGGGGGCAACCAAGCGGGGTTTGAGGAACCATCACGATTGTTTTCTTTCCAGTGTTTGCCCATCTATTGCAATTTTCTATCAAAGCTATGTTTAGACTCTTAATCATGAATTCATTCCAATAAGAATTACTGATTGAAAAATATCCTCAGAAAATCTTCAAAAATTACATTAATGGATATATCCATTTATTTAAAAAATTATCAATCTATAATTTAACTTTTCTTTTTTATATATATAAATTGTTATACGATAATATAAAATATACATAATATACCTTTTATAAAATACATAATATATAAAGAAATGCTTGAGTAACTAAGAAACAACGTACTTATTTTATACAAATTATTTTGAGAACTGTAGGGTTGTATGGTTTAATTACAAATATCAAATTCTAAAAAAAAATATGGAACAACAAACTATGAAGAAGAATAAATGACGGTAGACCTGGCTATAGTTTTATTATAGCCACAATTTTCTCATGGAATGAAACCAATTAAAAATAAATAATTCAGGGAAATGGGTGAGTGCATTTTCCTAAATCAGGAAAAAAATATTTAGATTGAATTCTAATGTACATAAAACAACATTTATGTTAGGTAGTTAAAAAGAGAAATCTAGTTGTAGCGAAACTTGCGGCGAACAACAATCAATTTTTCTCTAGCTTCACTAAATTTGTACATGCACAATAAAATGGATATGCTAAGCCAACTATCAACATTCCTATCCACCTAAAACTTCTGAAGTGATAGCTAGTTGAGAAGATATGATAATTGGCTAGACTTTATGTAAGGAACTGTGTAGGGTGGATATCTAATTTTCCTTATTCATTCTAGAAGTTTAAACAAAATGAAATCATGCATAGTTCAATAAGAGTCTATGATAATATGATCAATGCAAACACAACTGAACCACATGAAATTACTTCCACTAAAAGCACTAATACGAGATAATTCATGCTAAAAGTTTGAGATGAATATATACCCCTTATCAATAAGAAAGTTTTTAATTGCAATAGGAAGAGAAACATCGCCATGACTATGGACTCCAACTCCTGCAACAACGAAATATACAAAGAGATGAACTTATGTATAAGTATGATAATGATTTAATAATTAGAGCAAAAAACAACAAACATATACTATTTAAAATTGTATTTGATGTGAGAGGAATCTGCTATCCATAATGAGATAATGCCCCATCACTAGATTAGACGAAGTCACATCATACTGAACAACAGACCGAACAAAAAATCACAATGTCATGGATATAATTGTTTTTCCCCTGCATATTTCGAATAGGACTTGTCCAATTGTTCTATCTTTAAAGTGTACTTTTGTTGAGATAGGAATCTCCTATCCATAATCAGATGAATCCCATCACTAAAGAAATCATATCATATTTGACAACAGACCAAATAAGAAATCACATTTTCATGGATATAATTGTTTCTCCCTTGCATATTTCCAATATAAGTTGTGGAACAACTTTTGGCAGAGGAATTCCTCCTCATTATCATCAATTTCGTATTTTCATCTATTGAATTGGCGAGAAGATAACTTTAACCATTTCTACTGGGTATTCAAGAATGCGAGACGACTTTGGAAAATGTTAGGTATTCTAGACTAAATATTATCGCAATTGCCAAGTATTATTTATCCAAGAAATAAAGATTTGGGTGTCCATGAGCTGCAAGGTTTGGTTACTCACAAAATACTATGATGGGGAAAAAAATCGGATAACTCTTAGGTGTTAAACTTTGGCTGGATATTCATTTTTTTGTCAAGTTGGTTATGTATGTGGTTAAATCAAAGCACTAGTCCAGTTTCAAAGCCCCCAAAGACATGTTTCTTCTTTAATGTGGCCGACATAGTTAACCACTGCATTTGAGGCTAGGTGGAAGTACTAGCGATCTTGACAGGCCATGGATGTGGCACATTTCAATGGGTTGGAGCTTAGTGGTCTACAAATGTGTCCTATCTCAACTAACATATATCCCTTCATTGTGGCATCTATAGACGAAGGACCATCTATCAAGAAAACAAAAAACATAGGATATTCATCAACTTGTACTATTGTGTATTTAAAAAAAACAATCTCATTGGATATTTATCAAGTTGTGCTATTGTATATTCTTGACTTCAATCCCACATCCACTAGTCAATGATCCCATATCTACCAATGACATGGGTACTTTTTTGCATAACCCGGTTTGGCATTTTGATAAAGGATCCATATCATCATGAATTTTGTCTTGAGTTCAACTCCCTGTGATGATTGTGCTTTTCCACAACTCCACAGTTAGTTCATCGTTGGTTGATTCCCTTGCAGTGCCTAATGTGTTACTACAACTCCGCATACAACTTCATGTATTGAATTTCTATCAGTGACGTGGGTGGCACCTTGTCAATTTCCCTGGTTTGGCAATTTAATTAAGGATCCACATCCTTAGTTATAACAACTTTGTGGTTTCTTGGTCCGTCTCGGGAGTTGGTATGGTTTTGCTGGCATAATTCTCACTTCATTTCCCTTCCTTGTACCATTTCACTGAGAAATTTGAGAGTTTGGGAATCTCAATGTTGTAAAGCTGACCTCAGCAGAAAGTTCTTCGATTTTATTCATGAGGTAAGTAACTTGAAAATATTTTAGACGTATTTGTCCCACACTCACGTTAGATAATTTAATTAGTTCATCATGCTTCACTGATGATGTGCAGCCGTGATAGTTAGACTGAAACACTCAGCTCCTGGAAATTAATTAACTAATTATGCTCATTGCAAATACCTATGGATTTGCATGAGGTCAACATTCATGCGAGGAGGCAGGGAACATTTTCATGTACTTTGAGCAATGCTCATCCAATTGAGGAAAAAAACGCGATGCCATATTTTCCCCATTTTCTTCATGAAACACTTGAATAAGATTGTATTCAATGGTGCCATAGATGCACAATCACTCCCATTTCACTTGGTACTTAAAAACTTAAGACATATAGATCTATCTGGCTCTACTAAATTAACAACATTGCCCAATTCCTTTCCTCAGTTATTGCAACTTCAACATTTAGAGTTGTGAGGTTGCATTAATGTATACATCCCAATGGATATTTTGGGAGAAATTTCCACACTATAGCATATCAGCTTCAATGGTTGTGCTTAATTGGAACACTTGCCAAGGGGAATCGCCTATCAGAGGCGTTTACGATACTTGAATATAATAAATACTAATTTAGGAAAATTTCCCTTGAACTAAGAACCACTATGCCAATTAGAACAATTAAGAATAGGGATCGCAAGCTTGAAAGAGTTACCATGTTTTGTGGCCTATTTAGTGCACTTAAAAGAGTTTATTATGGTCAAATCCTTTAAATTAAATTATATTAACACACGTTTTGAACATCTCACATGTTTGGAAAGGTTAGAAATATATGGCTCTAAACTGCACATTTTACCAAAGAGGAGTTGAACTACTGAAACATATGAAAATTCTGACTATATACAATTTTCCAATAGAAAAATTTGCCTTGGATAACAATGTTATGGATGCTTTAATAGATTTGTCTTTGTTATACACGACCATATCCAACATAACCATTCCTATTGATGTTTTCCCTAGGCTGGAAATTGTCGATATTTCATATAATATTCACTTGAAAAAGGTTGAAGTCTTCCAATCAACCCTTATAAAATTGAATCTTTAGACTAAATAAGTATGTGGATCCTTAGTTGGACTAACTAAAATTATAATAACTAACTAATATTTAGACTATCTAAGGACGTGGATCCTTAGATTGAATCTTGAATCTTTAGACTAACTAAGGATGTGGATCTTTGTCAAATGCCCTGCAACGTTGGATTCTTATCTTGTTGTTGCTCTCCTTCTCTATGGCACAAAAGTTCCATCAGAGGTTACTTTGATTCTAGTGTAGTTAGACTGAGGGCACAACAAATCAGTATGATGGTGCAACACTAGTGTTCTTTGGAGCGACATTGGTGTTATGTAGGGAGAGAGAGTAAGGGTGCATGCATGCCTCCCGTATGCATGTGCCAACCTCTTATAGCACATGTTCTATACTATTGATCCACTTAAGTTAGATTTTCTATTTCAAAGTTTGTTTATGAATGCATTATCTACCTCTAGAGCAAGTTGTAGAGTCCTAGATATGCTATATGACTCGCACGAGGAGTTGAGGAGGGTGCAGATCCAAATGAGGGGTGTGCATGCATGTATGCGACCATTGTCCTCCACTTAAGATGAACTACATCTAGCACTTTATCCATGCCAAAGGGCCTGCTCGTTGCAAATAGAGTAGAGAACAACAAAACATATACTATTTGAAAATGTACTTTTGTTGAGATAAGAACCTTTTATCCATAATCAAATGATGCCCGTCACTAGAGCAGACTCATTCACATCATATTTGAAAACAAACCAAACAAGAAATAACATTTCATGGATATAATTGTTTTTCCCTTGCATATTTCCAATATAAGCACTTATCCAATTTCTCTATATTTTCCCTTGTGGCAATATCTAGTGAATAGAGCAGAAAACAACAAAACATATACTGTTTGAAATTGTATTTTTGCATAGATAGGAATCTACTATCCATAATTAGAAGATAGCCATCACCAGATTGGACTAAGTCACAACATAATCGAAAACAGACAGAATAGGAAATCGCATTTTCATTGATCCAATTGTTCTTCCACTTATCCAATTGCTCTATTTTTCCTTTGTGACAAAATCTTGCAAATAGAGCAGAAAACAACAAAACATAGTGTTTGAAACTTTATATTTACTGATATAGGAATATGATATCCATAATGAGATGATTCCCATCACTAGATTAGATTTAGTCATGTCAAATTTGACAACAAACAAAACAATAATTCACATTTTCATTGATATAATTGTTTTTTCTAGGTTTGGAAAATTTTCAGCTTGAAGGCTTGTATACCCTACTTGTCTTGGAAATGCAATGTGTTTGTGATTTGGTTATAGGAAAGGATGGCTACCATGTATTGCAGAGGGGATGAATGGCTACCTTTATTAAAAGACAATGCAATGGAGGGTAAAATGAACATAAGTGTGACACTGGGGATGTAGCAATTTAGACTGAGGGGAATATCAACACTAGTGCACCATCATCTTCTCAGACCAATAGTTTCAAAGAAGAATCCCAATGGATGATTATAATAACATTTGTGAAATATCCAATGTTGGGGTGCATTGCTATGTTACGATGGAAAATGTTTCTTTCTTACTTATCATCAATTTTGCATTGATACTCTCTTGTTCAGGTTCCTTCTGGGGATTGACTCCACCCAACTTGTTGTACAAAAAAACTTCATCTCATTTATTCACTTCAAATTACTCTTATTCTTACATCATCTACAACAATATCAAGATAAACGTATGAACAATAACAATGCGACCAACTGGTCAACTTTGTTCTTAGGGAGGAAATCAAAATTGAAAAGAAGTTATTGGAAAATAAATTCCAATAAGGAAAGTGGGTGTGTGATGGAAGAAATAGTTCTCTCGACCTATGAGGTTGTTCATATTGATATTCAAAACTCTTAGATTAGGAAGCATTGGTAGTATATGGGTTCCAATGCCTTAAGTTGCCAAAACTATTGCATGATTTGCACAAAATTTATGTACAAACCTCAAGCCAAACCTCAAATTGTTTCAATTAAATTCATAGTCAAGTTCAAAACTGTCTTTAGATTCAGATTCAATATTAGGATTTTTTGTGAGGTTCGGAAAACTTGAAATGAATTTCCAACTTGAAGATTCAAGTTAAACAAAACCAAATTCCAAACCTAAAGATTCAAGTTCAACAAAACCATGTGAATGAGATTGTGATATAATATAACTAGACAAATTCTTCAAATTGCATCAACATAGTCATACATCTGAGTTTTATGTTGCAAGTTCTATGTATGGTGAAGTGATGTCCAAAAGGTTTTTTTTCCAAGTTCGAGTCATCCTAAATCATTGAATATTTGATCAAAGCTCCAAATCGATGGTAATTGTGATTCATTTATCACCAAACTCTAGCAATCAGTACTATGATTTTCCATATCACCCAATTCCAACAAACAGAGGACATTTTTTCCATGAGATGAGATACAAATCTAGAGACATGTTCATATCGGTACCTAGTGGCCCAACTTACATAAGTGTATGGTACGTTTCATACATTTAGGGCCAGGGACAAGTCCTAAGAAAATATGGAAAAAGCTTAGTCTTGATGTCTTAGTTGAAAGATTGCGTCCAGGCGGTCTGCCCCATTTGACTTCTTCATTGAAGGATTGTTTCCATGTGGTCCTTCCCATTTAAGGATGATGAGGCTAGATGCAAGTTTAGCATATCACCCCTCAAACCTAGTAAATCAGTCCACTTTGTAGTGCATCCCATGGCGCCATTTTCGCCAACCATTTCTAACCAAAATTACTAATAATTAAACTACTGGGGTGTAGCTTCCTGTAGCTAATAGTCTATTTAGACTATTTTAAGATTCATCAATTTCCAGAAAATAAATTAGCTTCTTTGAAATTGACAATATTTAATTTTATGCACATATTGCAAGCCCCAATATTCGACGGGTAGAACACAAGTGTAAAATAAACGCGATGCATCTACTCGTGTTTATTCATTCCTAGCATAATTTATCCATTTCTTGTTCTCCCCTCCAAAATAATTAAGCAAAATTGGCTGTCAAAACATAAATGCAATGAAATGAATACACAAGACGTTGAGCGAACATGGTAGTTGCATAACAGATGAATCAAGAATTTGAACTCGTTTTGATTCAAGTTTTCATATTACAATGTATTACATATTATACATAGAAGAAGGGACATGGAGCCGATATCAAACCCTAGTAGCCAACCTAATTAAGATCAGGCTTGTTCGCAATAAATAATGATGTCCAGGGAGTCCCGAAATAAATAAAAGAGTGAAGTCATATTGGAGATCTGGAGCTTGAATGAAATTGGTTGGCCCTTTCTAGAGCCACCACAAGAGGAGAAAGGTTTCATGCCAGTGTGCCCACATGTAGCGCAACCCTCATCGCCATTGGACCAACGTTTGCAGATACAAGGAACCCTCCTGGAGCCATTGCAGGTGGGGCATCAGGGCATGAGCATGGCCCCTCCTCCCATCCTACCTTCTTTTCAACTGCTTCCTCCATGAGGGATTTGAACATCCATACTCGAGCTATCATTCGTATTCATGGTGCCACCTACGACTCCATTACGGCTAGAGACATGGTGCTTCTTCTGCAGTTCTTTGCCTCTCCATTAACTTGAAATGTAAATGCTTCCTGTCCCTCGTCTTTTCTATCTGCACATGACCTTTCACCCGCAATGTAATAAGTTCTTGGCAGGACTGTGCAGGTTTTCACTGAGTCCAATACGATGAGTTCATAAATCTTCGTGAGGACGGTGGATGACCATGCCCACTGATCATGGACCAAAACTCACCCAAATTTCTACCAAACGTATCAAAATATAATTGGGTTGAAGGACGAAAATAAAGTGCTATGATTGGGTGGGGAAAACAGTGTTTGCCCACCCAATATTATGAAGAAAACTCCTTTTGACGTTATTAATTAATAAGTAGATTCAAACCCTTTATAAATAATGACTTGGTTAATAGTAAATGTTAAAATTTTATTGCTAATCTACGCTATGTACTAACCAAAGTTCAAAAAAGTTATTTTGTTTTATGTGTGCGTGCCCATGTTTAAAATTTTAAGCATGTGGTCCCATGTCTAGTTTTAATGTAGATCTTGTCATGAAATTAATGTACCATATGACGTTTAAGTTTTGCAAACAACAAGTTTGAATATCTTAAGCTAAATTTGAAGAGTGAAAATAGGTAGTGAATAAAATAGAGTTTTATTGTGTTTTTTTCTACGTAAATACAAAGAGTTGTAAATCTCTGTAAACATTCTGGTTTTAAAGTTGTAAAGAGTTTAAGTCTCCAAGAGTTGTAAATCTCTGTAAACATCTTGTTTTTACAATCTTAAAGAGTTCAAGTCTCCATTCTATGTGGTGAATGTTTTGTTTCCCTCGTTTTGTTATGTACCATGTTTTGGAATTTAAATTTCAATTCTGAGTTTTACTGCCCAAACACTCTATTTTACTAGGTTTCGTATTACGCGTAATTTCTAGAATTTACACTCTTTCAACTGTCTTTTTACTCTCAGTGGAAATTTTCTTTTCCTTTAACCTACGCCATAGTTTCATAAGATGGGCTCTCTTCCTTTACTTCCAGTGGTGTCAAATCAAATCAAATCAAATCAGTTGTCGAAGCTCTCATTTGACGACAAATTTTGCAAAGCACATTTACTAGTAAGGAGATAAGTTTTAACTAGTCAAAAATGACATTTTTCAGAAAAAGTTTGACAAATCCAAAAAATATTTAATTTAATGGTAATAACTATGATTATTGGAGAATCACAATGAAGACTTTATTTTCTTCTCAACATATATAAGATTTGGTAGAAAAGGGGTTCCAAGAACCACCAAATGCAACAACATACAATGTATTGACACAAGTAGAAAGAGATTTATTGAGAGACAATACAAAGACTCCAAAGCTCTCTCCCACATTTTTCAAGTAGTACATATTTCCAAGGATTGTAGCAACAACAAATTCCAAGCAAGCATGTCTCTCTTCCACATTTTTCAAGTAGTGCATATTTCCAAGGATTGTAGCAGCAACAAAGTCCAAGAAAACATTGTATTTTCTTGAGACAACATATCAAGGAATGAAAAAGGTGAAAACAGCAAAGTTGCAAATGTTGAGAACGGATTTTGAAACTATATGCATGAAGAAGTGGGAGATAATAGACTCATTTATTACACACGTTATTGTACTCATTACTCAAATCATATCTTATTGTGAAACCATTGAAGAAAAAGGAATAGTTAAAAATATTTTAAGAAGTTTACCAACAAGATTTGATCCTATTATTGTCACCATAGAGGAGACAAAGGATCTCTCACAATTTTCAGCAAATGAGCTTCATGTATCATTGATTTTTCATAAACATAGGTTGAGCAGAGAAACAAAATCTTCAATGGAGCATGCTTTCAGGACACAAGTCTCAATGGGTCTTGGTATAGGGAGAGGAAAATCAAATGTTAGAGGAAGAGGAAGACGTAGTCCTTCAAGCTCGGGTGGAAGAGGCAGCAATCAAAATCCAAGTCAAAATTGAAGTCAAAATCAAGCACAAGGTTAGAGGTATGATAAATCTCATGTTCAATGCCATTATTGTAAGAATGGACATTTTGTAAGTGAATGTAGAAAAAACACAACATGAACTTAGTAATAAATGAAATGGAAACTTTACAAAAGAAAATTAGAAACAAGACATTATTTTTTTAGCTTGTAATGTAGCACAAGAAAATCAAAAGGTTGTGTGGTTTTTAGACTCGGGATGTAACAATCATATGACAGGTAACATAGAAATATTTTCTAATTTGCATGAAGGTGTAAAATCTGGAGTTACATTAGGGACAAATAACTAAGTGTCAGCGATAGGTAAAAGAAGAGTCAATATTCTAACCAATAAGGGGGAGAAGAAGTATATTTCAGATCTATATGGTGTTCCTAGTTTGAAGCACATTCTCATAAGTGTTAGACAACTTATGAAAAAATGATATAATGTCTTTTTCAAAAATAGAAAATGCACAATTTTGTATAAATTCTCAAGAAAATAGTTGATTACAAAAGTTCAAATGACAAGAGATAGAATGTTTCCCATCAAGATAAAACAAGATTTGAAGGAAGAAGGTGTGCAAGCACCATTGTCAATGAATTCACATGAGGATGAAAGAAAAATTGCAACTTCCACAGAAAGAAACTTTCAATTAAAGGTCGAAGATCAAAATTGGTGATGGCATTTGAGGTTTGGGCATATTAACATTAGAGGTTTAAATTTTCTACATAGGAAATGCATTATAAAGGGGTTTCCACTAATAGAAAAAATGGAAATATGGTGTAAATGATGCATCTCGGGAAAACAACATTGAGAGCAATTTTTAGTAGGAAGGTAAATAAGCGAAAAAGCACCTTGGAGACTGTTCATTCATATTTATGTGGACCAATGCTGACACCATCCTTTGGTGGAAATTATTATTTCTTGACATTTATATATGACTACACAAGGAAGACATGAGTCTAGTTCTTAAGATAGAAGAATGAATTATTTGAGATATTCGATCAATACAAAGCTCTTGTTGGGAAGAAAAGCGGACACTCCATCAAATTTTTTAAAACTAATTGATCTAGGTCTGCGTGTGACAAAGGACCCTTCCAAGACCTTTTAGTTTCATGATGTGTTAAATTTCATTTTTAAGAGAACATAAATGAATACATCTGCATACTATAAAGAAGAGGAACATGACATTCATCAACACATGAAAACATAAGCCATTGATAATGGAGTTCATCCAGGAGGGACTACGTCTCCAGGCCCCGATGTCAAGATGGTGATCCAAGTGGATGTTGGTGGCCACCACCCTATCCCATTTGGACCCCCACAACTATCTCTTTCAGTTTTTTAGTTTCCATAATTGTAGCACAATTTAATATTTTTAATTGTTTTTCAGGTCCTCAACTTCCAGAGCCATTTTGAGGCCCTAAATGATGTTTTTTGGGAAATATGGGAGCAACATATGTCCATTTCCCAATGTTTATCTTCCTAAATTTAGAGTGCTCAGATAGATCTTTCTAATGAGCTATTGTACGCATCAAACAAAGATCGAGTGCCAAAGTTACGACCCCGGGAAGTTAATGTACCAACTTACCCAAAACAGGGCCCACGATTTGGCATTTCATCTTCTAGGGTTAGGTATTGCGATGATAAGGGTTTTCCATTGATTCTCGGCAATAAATAGGCCTTGGAGCCTCATTGTAACATAGTTCAGAGGCATGTAGCCACCACATCGCTTCTCAGAGATAAGCTACCATCGCCCTACCTGGTTTATTTCCATTGTTGTTTGTAAGCATATTTCAGTATTTTAACGAAATGAAGTATTATTTCCACTGCATCTCTATGTTTATGGTTATCTTTGTGATTTTTTGCATTCCTGTTTAAATCTAGATCAGTGGTATCAGAGCGGTCTACTTTTTCTCTATTTTTCTTTGCATGTCCCCAACGAGGTCAGGATATAAGGAGTTAGGGCTTGAACTGGTCGAACCTTAGCAAGACCAGTTGCGCAAATCCCAATGCCCTCCCATGGTGGATGAAAAGAAAGATGAGGGAGCAGGAGATCCTACCAAAATCTTGCTCGAAGAAGCCCTCAAGCAACAAAGGAACGTGATGATGGACAACTTTGCCCAAATCCTTTAGCGGCTACACAGAGGCAATGCATTGGCTTCCAACAGCTACTTTGGAAATGCCACACCATTTAAAGTACAAGATAATTTTGAAATCCCCATATTCGAGGGTTAGGATAGACGCAGATGCCATCGATAAATGGTTAAATATGTTAAAAGAGTATTTTTCTGTTCATGATTATTCCAGTGGGAATAGATATTTTCGCTCTTCTCAAAGCAGCCCCCCACATCAAGGACTGGTAGGAAACCTAATGTGAGCAAAAAGATGAAAGTACAGGGTCACTATTTTCAGCTGCACCCACTTGGGATTCCTTCCGGAATGCCATCAAGGAGCAATACTACCATGTCAAAAGCTATGAGGACAAATACATAAAGTGGACCACGCTATGGTAGGGACGGGACCAAGATGTGCTGGAGTTCACAAACATTTTTCATACGCTTCGCACACAGTTGGGTATCAAAGATTCTCAGCCGCATCTGGTACTCAAGTACCATGGCTACCTACATAAATACATCTAGGAAGAGATGGAGTTCCTGAACATCTCCTCGCTTGGCACATCATACCGATATGCTGTCAAAATCGAGTAAAAGTTCAAATAGAAGAGGAGAGACTTTAGGTCTGCAAATCCAAAGACCAAAGGACAAAGCCAAAGTGAGGTGACCCAAGAGAACCCATCGAATCTGGAAGAAAAGAACAACACCACAAAGTCAAAGAAGGACACAGGAAAGTGGTATGAGTTTCATAAGAGCCCCACTCACAACACAAGTAAGTGTCGGACCAAGCAGTCGCTAGTGGCGGAGTTGAAGGCTTCAAAATCAGATGCATGTTCTGACCCTGAGTCAAAACCCAATAAGGGGAATGGAAAAGGGAAGAAAATCATTGATGTGGAGCCCAATGCCACTATTTCCACTACCAAGATCTATAGGAATGAGCCCCAAGATCGAGGGGAGTGTCTTTTCCACTCACAAATGTGGGTGAAGGGTTCACCACTACTATTCATTGTTGACATTGGGAGCCAAAAGAACCTCATTTCAGCAGAGGTCGTGAAGTGGTTGGGCCTGCTGACTACACCACACCCACAACCATATAGTATCAGGTGGCTTCACCAAGGATGAGATCTTCGAGTTCGCTAGTAGTGTTGCCTTCCCTACATCATCAAGCCCTTCACAAATGAGGTATTGTGTGATGTTACACTTTTGGATGTTTGTGATTTATTATTAGGCCACCCATACCTGTGGAGGTGACATGATGTGTATGAATCAAGAACTTGCATTGTTATTCTTACTTTGGGTGATTCATTATACAAGATACCAGAGGTAGCCCGACCTACCACCACCTCTTTGATCACTGCTAAGAAAGGCAGCAAGCTCATCTCCCAAACTAGGAAATTCATTTTTTGTCTAGTTCACTTCCAAATTAAGGGGAAGATCATCACCACATCCATGACCCCCATGAAGGGTTCCTCCACAGAGCAGCACTAACAAAGGGATACAGTCATGACAGAACACAGGAACAACTTCTCCTCACCGATAGGGGTGCCACACAAGTTTCAAGTGGGTAGCAAAGTCTGGTTGCATCGACAGAAATAACGTCTCACCAGAACCCATCAGAAGCTCAGACCACTCCAACATGGTCCTTAAAACATTACCAAGGCCGTGGGAAAAAATGCTTTGGAGCACACCATTCCTCCATTATTTCGCTTGCACCGAGTGTTCAATGTGGACCGTCGTTGGCCAAGCTTCCCACCATTACTGGACACATCAGAATTTGCAGGACAGTGCACCAGGGACCAAGTTCAGTAGATGGAGGAATTCAATGCAATGGGGACCATTACTTCCTAAGGGGGGAGGAATGATCCAGGTGGATGTTGGTAGCCACCCACCTATCCCATTTGGTCCCCCACAACTGTCTCTTTCAATTTTTTAGTTTCTATAATTGTAGCACAATTTACTATTTTTAGTAGTTTTTTCAGGTCCTGAACTTCCGAAGCCAGTTTGAGGCCCTAAATGACGTTTTTTGGGAAATTTGGGAGCAACATGGGTCCATGGACTAATATTTCTCTTCCCAAAGTTGGAATGTTGGGATAGATATTTCTAACAAGCTATTGTACGCATCAAATGAAGATCGGGTGGCAAAGTTACAACCCCGGGAAGTTGATGTACCAACTTACCCAAAACGGGGCCCACAATTTGGCGTTTCATCTTCTAGGTTTAGGTTTAGGGATGATAAGGATTTTCCATTGTTTCTCAACAATAAATAGGCCTTCGAGCCTCATCATAACACAGTTCAGAGGCATGTAGCTACCACAACACTTCTCAAAGATAAGCTACCATCCCCCTAGTTGGTTTATTTCCATTGTTGTTTGTAAGCATATTTTAGTATTTTACATTAATAAAATGAAGCATTATTTTTACTGCGTCTCTGTGTTTATGGTTATCTCTATGATTTGTTGCGTTCTTGTTGAAATCTAGATCAGATGGTGTAGGTCGCTACATTAAGTGTTGTCAATAGTGATGATGTACATACGAGGTGATGTCACTATCATACAAGGAAAATGCCCTCATGCAGGAGTGGCTCCAAGATATGTTCCGCTACAGGAACTCTCAGTCAAAAAAGGACTCCTATCAGTATGATACAAACTCATGCATGATGATAATGAACATCTAGCCAACATGGCATAAAAGGGATTTCAATGCAATCATACATGGTGACACATGAGTATCCCATCAACATAACGACAAAGGGATCTCAAATAAAATATGACGAATCATGACAACAAGTACATCACACAAATGATTCCACATCACATCAAGAAAGAATCATGAAAAGAAGTAAGAAACAAGATCCCACAACAAACATCAAACAGGGACCTATGTAGCACAATGCATAGCAAAATAAGTACATGAACACACTGCATATACCTCACATCCTGGGGCCATCTGAAGCAAAAGATGTCAAACTGCTGAAGCTAGTTGTACCATCAATCTCATGGCATCGAATTGCATGGAAAGGACTGCTCACACATTGAATGTTGACACCTACATTTCCACTTTGAAATGATTCAAAAATGAAATGAGAAAATGGAAAATCTGAATACACCATTAGATTTATGGCGTCAAATAGTGCAAAATCGACTGTCAAATTTCTTAATTCTGAGAAAGTGGAAATCTGGGGCTTAAGGAATCTTTTAGATTCCCCTAGATTCCTTAAAGATTCCCTCCTCCGGGTCCTCTACAACTCAGCTGCTCAAATCAAGAAACTAACTACGCTGTCAGGTTCGTGTCACCGAGAGGTGTAAGATCAACATAAAATTTGTCCAATTTGGACACTGCAAAAATTTCACCCTCTTGGAAATTTCACTCAATCATGGTTCCACCTGCAAATAAATTAATTAAAATTTCTCCTCGATATTCATGCCCACTCCTACTCCTCCATGCCGCTTGGGCGCACTGATGAAATGACGGCTTAATATAAAATTTTCGGGTGGAGGTATCAATGAATAGACCGTTGGCCTAATGGTAAAAATTAGAAATAAAAAGCATGGGATCAGGGGATCAAATCCCTCCCATGCTAAACTTGGCACGTTAAATGTAACTAGTGGCGCAGTTACATTAACCATTTTAATTTTAAATATGGCGCGTTGTAATTTCGAGGTCACATTAATTTTTTGTTTGTACGATGGTTCATGGTATCATTATATGAGGTTAATATGGGGCTGCCTCCCACCAGCCTCATTTAATATGGCATGTAATATGGCGGGTTGTTGGGGGGCTGGCGGGGTTGGTGGCCCACCACCCAAAACATATATATATTATATATATATATATAAATATATATATATATATATATATATATGAGGCATGTAATATGGCGGGTTGTTGGGGGCTGGCGGGTTGGTGGCCCACCACCCAAAACATATATAAATATTATATATATATATATATATAATAATATATAATATATAATATATATATATATATATATATATATATTTTAAAATTTATATTTTATAAAATCATGAGGCTTTTTGAAAATTCAAGTTTTTGACCAAAGGAGTCATTTTAACGAGGCGGAAATTTCGCCCAAAATCTAGCCGGAGTTGACCGAATTTCTTCCACTAGAAAAGGTCCAAATTGTATCTCCATTAACCTACGAGTCAGCAAAAGTCAACCAAAACTTTGACTACCTTTATCTTCCTCATCTGGCCTTGGATTGACGAATCATTCACACCACCGCGATCATGATGACAAGATCTTTAATATGAACCTGGTTCGAGCGTAATCCAAACACTTTGATTTTTGAGCTTTCATAAGCCCTCTTTGTCCTGCACTTGTCTCTAGAGCCACCTGGATCAATCCTCCCTAATGAGGAGCTTTTGGTCCTCAAAAAGCATGAAAAATAATATGCAACTTCTTTGTACCTTGTCCGCATCACAAGCATTTTGAAAGGTCTTGCTTCCATCTCCTTCACCCTTGTTCTTCAGAGCCTTAAGCGGTGAGTCAACACCTGAAATCTCTGCAACTTGTAGTACATTTTTTTGCAAATTACATGTTTTACTTTCATGACCAACTAATGAACCAAGTATTCCATACTTTCCACAAGTTTATACCACATACTCGGTGGTCAAGTTTACATCAATATGGACACAATACCCCAGCTACGACAACAAGGCCAACATATCATTGTTGCTTCAACAAGTGATGGAAAACACATCATCACTGCAACACATGATTTACAACAATAAGGCCAAACACTATTTTGTTTTGAAAAGTGATGGAAACATGACATCACTTTCACAGTTTATCATGCAACACAAAACAAAGACCATACATCATTGTTGCTTAACAGGTGATGGAAAACACATCTACATTTTAAAGTGAAACAAATGATTTACAAAAGCATGATTGTGACAAGCTAACATATCTAGAAACCATTTTTCACTTATCAATGTGAATGGGTCACCTTCTTGTGGTGGTTTTTCTGGTCGAACAATCGTTTCACCTAGTTCATGCACTAAAACTTGTCTTTAAGGCGCTGCTCTAGATGGAGCCTCCATCATGTGGCTCTTTGATGGTCATTTATGTCACAATGATTGCAATACATATTCTTTCTCTAGATCTATTTAACTTGTTGTTGAGAGGGTTTTTCATGCCTCATCCTTTTGTGTGCTGCCATTCTTTTCCAACACTTAGAAAATGTATGGTTATGTAGTCCACAAAAGGTGCATGTTTTTCGATGTCTTGATTTATGTTCATCTTTAACAACATGATTATAACTGAAATGAAAATTCGAATGTCGAGATTGGTTATACCTTTCCTTAACCTTTCTGATGTCATTATGGCAATGAGAGCTTGCCTCCACTCTTTCCCTGCAATGGGCACTTCCATGGGATGATGGCGATGTTTTCCCATCATTCTCTGTCCTCGACGATTTTAACAACGTCTCGGAAGAATTTGACATCTTCGAGCATTCTCCCTCAGTGTATCTCAAGCTTGCAAATCAATGTTTATGCACAACCTCCAATGGTTGGGTTATGCCTTGGTTATTAACACCAAGTTCTTTTTCCTCCTCCTGCCTCATCCTGGTAAGGAGCCTCATGTTTGTCCCTGTAATTTGGATCTCCAAATCTCCAACAGAAAGCATATTATGTGAAGATGAAACTGAAAGGAAATCAACATCTTTTACCTCCTCTGTCGATTTGGAAAGAAGTGATGAGGGCTTCTCATCATCTATTTTTGGTGGTTCATTAGTTGTCTCTGTGCATTCCCCAACTTCTTTTTTGACATACCCAAGTCTTGCATGACGACTTAATTCTTCCACTTTGACGGGGTTGACAAATCCTTGGCCATTAACACCCAAAAGGTTTCCTTCATACCCCATTTTCTTCAACAGTTTGGAGCCAATTCCTATGGTATGATTTTCAAAAACAGCGAAATCATCATCAGGACACATATATGAATTCAGAGAACTACTTTCTACCTCACATGGGTCATGCTATAGCTTTTCCAAGGCCTCATCCTTTGCTTGCACTTGTTGTAGAAAAATATGTTTCTCGTCTCTCTTCATGTAGAAGCATCTTCAATTCAACATTATCTATTTGAAGACTTTGGTTGTTGTGCTTTATTTCTTCTAGGGCCTCTTCCGTGGCTTGCAACTGAAGCTGCAATCGCTCCTTTTCCTCTATCTCTTTTTGTAGAGTTTCCTACGTCATTTCCACCCTTTTGGAAATTTTGAGCATGGGCTCGTACATCACTTTTTCATCCTCTGTCGATGCGTGTTCCATTGTTCACGCTTGCAATTCACATCCACACAATGACCACTCTAATACCACTTGAACCATGTCCAGGTGTGACAAAGGACCTTTCCAAGACCTTTTACTTTCGTGATGTATTAAAATGCAATTTTAAAGGAACATAAATGAATACATCTGCATATTGTAAAGAAGAGGAACATGACATTCATCAACACATGAAAACATAAGCCATTGATAATGGAGTTCGTCCAGGAGGGACTACATCTCCAGGTCCTGATGTCAAGACGGTGTAGGCCACTGCATTAAGTGTTGTCAATAGTGATGATGTACATAAGAGGTGATTTCACTATCATACAAGGAAAATTCCCTCACACGGGAGTGGCTCCAAGAGATGTTCTGCTACAGGAACTCTCAGTCAAAAAAGGGCTCCTATCAATATGATACAAACTCATGCATGATGATAATGAACATCCCTCCAACATGGAATAAAAGGGATTTCAATGTAAACATACATGGCGACACATGAGTATCCCATCAACATAACGACAAAGGGATCTCAAATAAAACATGATGAATCATGACAACAAGTACATCACACAAATGATTCTGCATCACATCAAGAAGGAATCATGAAAACAAGTAAGAAAAAATATCCCACTTCAAACATAAAACATGGAACTGTTCAGCATAATGCAAAGCAAAATAAGTACATGAACGCACTGCATATACCCCACATCCTGGGGCCATCTGAAGCAACGGATGTCAAACTGCTAAAGCTAGTTGTACCATCAATCTTGCAGCATTGAATCACATGGAAAGGACTACTCGCACATCGAATGTTGATACCTGCATTCCACTTTGAAAAGTGGCCGAAAAATGAAATGAGCAAATGGAAAATATGAATACACCATCAGATTTGTGGTGTCGAATAGTGAAAAATCAACTGTCAAATTTATGAATTCTAAGAAAGTGGAAATATGGGGGTTAAAGAATCTTTTAGATTCCCCCTAGATTCCTTAAAGATTCCCTCATTTGGGTCCTCTGCAGATCGGCTACTCAGATCATGAAACTAGCTGCGCTATCGGACACTGCAAAAATTTCACCATCTTAGAAATTTGTCCAAATTGGACACTGCAAAAATTTCACCGTCTTAGAAATTTCGCTCAATCGTGGTTCCACATGCAAATAAATTAATTAAAAATTCTCCTCGATTTTCATGCCTGCTCCTGTTCCTCCATGTTGTCTGAGCGCACTAATGAAATGATGGGTTAATATAAAATTCTCAGGTGGAGGTATCAATGAATAGGTCGTTGACCTAATGGTAAAAATTAGAAATAAAAAGCATGGGGTCAGGGGATCAAATCCCGCCCATACTAAACCTTGCGCATTAACTGTAAATAGGGGTGTGATTACATTAATAGTTTTAATTTCAAATATGGCACATTGTATTTTGGGAGGAGCATTAATTTGTTGTTGGTATGATGGTTCATGGTACCATTATATGAGGTTAACGTGGGGTCACTGGATGGGCAGGGCCAACCCTCCTGCTGGCCGTGGGTTCAACTCCCACCGACCTCATTTAATATGGCATGTAATATGGTGGGTTGTTGGGGGGCTAGTGGGGTTGGCAGCCCGCCACCCAAAACACACACACACACACACACACACACACACACACATATATATATATATATATATATATATATATATATATATATATATATATATATATATATATATATATATAATATATATATATATATATATATATATATATATATATATATATATATATATATATATATATATATATTATAAAATAATGAGGCTTTTTGAAAATTTGGATTTTTTACTGAAGGAGCCATTTCAACAAGGTGACAATTTCCCCCAAAATCTGGCTAGAGTTGGTGGGATTCCATCCACCGGAAAAAGTCCAAATTGTGTGTCCATTAATTTGCCGAGTCAGCAAAAGTCAACCAAAACTTTGACTGCCTCTATCTTCCTCATCTGGACTTAGATTGATGAACCATTCACACCACTGCGTAAGCATAATCCAAAAAATTTGATTTTTGAGCTTTCATAAGCCCTTTTTGTCTTGTATGTGTCTCCGGAGCAACCTGGATCACTAATAGAGGTGGTGAATACATCTCAAATGGCTTCCTACATTTTTGTGAGGAGCACGAAATTCACAAAAAATTTTCAACAAAGTATACACTTCAGCAAAATGGTGTCTTAGAAAGGAAAAATAAGACCGTTATTGAAATGACAAAAATCATGTTAAAGGAAAAGCATTTTCCAAATGATTATTGGGATGAAGATGTCGCTTGTGCAACATATATTATAAATAGGTGTCCAACCAAAAATGTCAAGAATATGGTTCCTGAAGAAGCATGTAGTGGAAGAAAACATAGTGTCACTCATATGAGAATGTTTGGATGTGTGGTATATGCACTTGTCCTCGATAAATTAAGAAAGAAGTTAGACAACAAGGGGGAGAAATGCGTATTTGTTGGCTATAGTTATGAATCCAAGGCATATAAACTCTATAATCCATTAACTAAGAAGGTAATAATCAACAAAGATGTGCATTTCATAGAAAAGGAAGCATGCGATGGAAGTTTGGAGAAGACAATTAATGTGGTAACATGTTTATCATAATAAAACAAAGAGGAATTGAAAGCATGAAGTAATTCCTCAATGGTGACTCTTCCTACACATATTCAAGCTTAACAAAGCATTCATTAAGTGACACCGTCAACAAGCAATAGGAAAATGTCGTGTAGTCAAGGAAATACCCCTCCAAGTGCACAAGAGATATTAACAAATCCATCTTCTCCAAGTTTAACTTCAACTGACATATCAAGTCCATGTTTGGCAAGCATGAGAAGACAAAAATTTAGAAATCTGAGTGAAATTTATGAGAAAAATGAAGGTGAAAACAACACAAGTATGAACTCACCTTTTTCTTTATTTTGTCATGTAGATAATCCAATCCATTTTGAATATGCATTCAATGAAGCAAAATGGGTAGCAATAATGGATGAAGAAATAGAGGCAGTAGAAAAGAATAACACTTGGGAATTAGTGAATCTTCCAGAAGGAAACGAAGTCATTGGTGTAAAGTGGGTCTATAGGACCAAAAACAACGTTGAAGGAGGGATTGAAAGGCATAAAGCAAGGTTGGTTGTCAATGGATACAAGCAGATTTGCAGAAACAATTATGCAAATACATTTGTGCTAGTTGCACGAATGGAGATAGTGTGGACGGTGTTGTCAATTATAGTGCAACATAAGTGGAAGGTATATCAAATGGACATGAAATCAACATTTTTTAATGGAGTGTTGTAAAAGTAAGTATATGTGGTACAACCACGTGGGTATGAATTTCAAGGCCAAGAAGACAAGGTGTGTATTGAGAAAGCTCTAAATGGGCTGAAACAAGCACCATGTGCATGGGTAGATGATCTGAAATGGATATTAAATTAAGGAGAAAAGGTATTATAGGCTCATGTGTAGGAATTCCTATATTATTTAGTTCAACGGATTGAAAATATTGTGAATAACATAGACAATGAATAGTTATAAAACATAATACACACACATCAACACAGTCAAAATAACGAAGGAGTTCACCAAACCCCCTGGCTACGTCTCCTAGTCCAGCATTCAGTGTCGACCTCTATATTATGTCTTCAAGAGCAGAGTTTACAGGTGTGAGCTCAATCAGAGCCATAACATAATAACAATGATATTACACAACGATTTCACTTGAAAACCTCGAGTCTAAAGAGTGCACAAACTCTCCCTCTTAGTGCCTCTTATCAACTATTCGTAGCTATGTGTTTCTATGACTCGTTGTCTCCCCTCTCTTTTTGAAGTCCGACTTGTCTCTATTTTGTTATGGGATGGTATTTTAAGTTTATCGGCACTGTCTGTTCATCTACCTACTGAGCATTTAAACAATCATTCAAAAATGCTTAAGGCATAGGGTAGTTGTTTACAAATGGAAGGTTCTTTGGGCACGAGTGAAAATCTCTGAAAATACACTTTTCATTCATACACAATAATACACAAAAATACATTGAAAACCAATGAAAAACCTGACCACAACATTAAATATAGACTTAAAATAATATAAATTCCACCCTATAGTCCTCTCGGGTACATATTTTATTGTTGTCGTAAGCCCACCATTGATTTTCCTTCAATCTGATAATTTGTATCCAACCTGAAACATCAAGTAGTCCACTCAATCTCCACCATTGATCCATGATCTTCCAATCCAACAGCTGACAGCCATTTCAGGTGACCTATGTGCACAGAGATTACTCACCTGAAAAAGTGTTTTCCTCTCTCCAGTGGCGTGCTACATGTCGGCCAATGTATGGAATCTAGCGGAGCCTCTCCAATAAAACTTACTGCCTGAAGTATGCCCAAAATACCATTTACCATGGAACTCAAAGTATATAAAGCCGTATTTATAAACCTTTCAGGTCCGTGCATATCGCGTAGTCTTTGGGTCATTTCCCTTTGTTGTGTTGTGATGCAATAAGTCGCAAATCGCATATCGCCTGGTCTTTGGGCCTGTGGGTTAAGTCCTCCTTTAGCAATCTGCGATGCGATGTGTAATCTCTGCCATTGATCTTCACGATCGATCAAAAATCCACGTTAAGTCGTTGGATCACGATCACAATTCCCATAAGGCTACCTCCGATATACTCCACTGGCCTCTCCCAATGTGATATCCAAATTTAATCCAGGCCATTAATCTAGCCAATCTGACGGCTCCGGTGCAACGTTATTTCAACCTTCGCTTTACTTGGGTTTCTGCCATTCTTTAGTGTTTTCCTCTGCGATAGTGTTTTTTGATAGTGAACATATATGAAGACCTAGACTTATAGGTTTGATACAAGATCCATTTTGGATCACGCCATCCCACTGAAAAGCTTTTGGACCACCAAAAGTTGGTTTTAGGCATCGATCAAGTGAGGATACAATACCTTCACTTGTCCAATTTCTATCCATCTTGCTTTGCTTGGATTTGAACCTTTCAGTCCCATTCTCAGGTACTCAACATTCCCTTGACACATAGTTCTTACCTTCCTATCCAGAACTGTGTCCTCCTGTAACTCATTGAGATACTCTAGCATCAACCCCCAATAGAAGGAAACTAACTTTGCTCTTCAGGATCTTCAATTAATGAAGGTTCATACCATCTCAAGTTTTTTGCATTAACGACTGAATAGATCTGCATATAAGATGGTAAATCAAGGCGAAAAGCATTTTCACCAATTTTATCCAGTATCTTGAAAGGTCCATACCTTATTGGTTCTAGCTTCTTACCTTCACCCTGCATTCTGTCTTTTCTAATGTACAACCAGACTTGATCACCAAAATTGAAAACTATGCTCAACTCAATGCTTGTCATGTCTTGCCTTGTACTTGGCTTGACTTCTTTCCAGTTATTCCTATACTGCCTAGTGAATTTCTTAGATTTGTTTAATGAACTTGGTTGCTTTGTCCACATCATTGTTTCCATCAATTGTTATGTCTTTACCAAAAACAAAATCCAAGGGAGACTTTGGTATGAAACCAAAACAAGTCTCAAAAGGATATCTTTGAGTAGAAGAGTGCTTGGCACGGTTGTAAGCATGTTGCACACAACACAAATGCTCATCCCAAAGCTTGGGATGCTTGCTGCAATATCCTCTTAGCAACTAGATCACTGTCCTGTTGACCACTTATGTCTGACCATTTCTTCGTGGATGAAATGTTGTGCTCTTCTTCAACCTAGTGTCTATCAACTCCCATAAACTTGACCAAAACTTCCCAAAAAATCGAGAATATCATTCAGATACAATAGAAGTGGGTAACCCAAAATGAACCCATACATTCTGAAAGAACAACTTTGTTGTTTGTTTAGTTGTAACCTGCTTGTTACATGGTATCAATTACACATGTTACTGAACCTTTCCACAAAAACATACAAATAATCATGACCTTTCCTAGACTTTGGCAATCCCCCAACAAAATCCATGGAAACACTTTCCCAAGAACAAGAAGGAATTGGAAGTGGAGTGTAAAAGCCTAATTTTCTATTACTGGGCTTACTTCTGGCACACATAGTACACCCTTTGATATATCTAGAAACTGTCTCATGCATTCTTGGCCAATAACAAAACCTTTGCAGTTGTGCAACTGTTTTACTTACACCAAAATGACCTAATATGAGAAAAGTATGTGCTTCTCGGATTATGTTAACTCTTTCAGTTTGTGGAATGTATAACTTTCCTAGATGATATAAGAGTTGGTCCTTTAAATAATAGTCCAATTCTTCTACTTGCTTGCCATGACTTAAATTTGCATATACATCTTTAAAATCTACATCATGAGCATATTGTTCAATGTAACTTTCAGGCATTACTGAGTTATGCTTAAGTGTAGTAGATGCATTTATGATTGGTAATGATAACATGTCTACAACCTTATTGTGGATGCCCTTCTTATATCTGATGATAAGATGAAATTGTTGTAGAAAACCCATCCACCTATAATGTCTTCATTGCTGCAATTTAGTTTGTGAGTGAAAATATTGAAGTGGTTGGTGATCTGTATGGATGATTATATCTTTACCCATTAGGTAATGTTTCCACTTTTTCACACTTTGTACTAATGCATACAATTGTTTATCATATGTGGGATAATTAACGACTACAGAAGTAAATGTCTCAGAATGATAGCATATGGGTTTTATGTGTTGTATCAACACTGCTCCCATGGCATAGTCACTGGCATCTATCTCAATCTCAAATGAATTTTGAAGATCTGGCAGTGCTAGTATTGGTGTTATACTAATTTTCTCTTTTAAGGTGTCGAAGGATTTCTACTATTTGCCTCCCCACTTAAACACTTGTTTCAATCTTGTTAAAGTATGTAATGGAGCTGCAATCAAAGAAAAGTTAGCAATAAACTTTCTCCAGTATTGTGCTACCCCTACGAAACTCCTAATCTCTTCAAAAAATTTAGGTTTAGGCCAGTTCACAATGACTTCAACCTTAGAGGGATCTATCTTCAGTTCACCACCCCCTACAATATAACCCAAATAATTTAAAAATGTTCTGCCAAATTCACATTTTGATAGTTTTACATAGATATTTTCTCTTTTTAAAACATCTAAATTCTGCTTCACATGCTTTACATGGTCTTCCCATGTCTTACTAAAATCAATAATTTCATCTAAATAAACAATTATAAAGTCATCAATAAATGGTCTGAGTACATCATTCATAACTCTCATAAAACTAGCAGGAGCATTATTTAAGCCAAAAGGCATAACCAACCATTCATACAGTCCTTGCTTTGTCTTGAAAGTAGTCTTTTGTGCATCCTATTCTACAACTCTGACCTGATGATAACCACTTCGCAAGTCTAACTTAGAAAAGTAAACTGCTTCTTTCAATTGATCTAATAAATCATCAATACGAGGAAGAAGATAACGATTCTTGATCATTATTTTATTTAGTTCTCTATAATCAATGCACATTCTCCATGAAACATCTTTCTTTCTCACCAACATAATTGGAGATCCACATGGTGATGTGCTTGGTTGTATAAAATATTTATCGAGTAACTCCTATACCTGCTTATTTATCTCTACATTCTCTAAAGCTGACAACCTATACATTCCAAAGTTAGGTAATGGAGCATCTTGCTGCAAATAAATATCATGTACTATTTCTCGCTTGTGTGGCAGACCCTTTGGTTCTTGAAATAGAACATCATACTCTGAAACAACTTTAACTAAATCAGTTTTCTGTTTAGAATCACAGCCTTCAAATGCATTGGATTTTTCAGGATCGTTTTCCTTTACAACCATTAGTAAAAAATGCTTACTTGAATTCACAATTCTTTTCATCTGCCCTGAATTGATGATAAAATAATTACATTTGAGTTTATAAGCTCTTACAATATATTCTATTCCATCTTTAATGAGTTGATACTTATTCTCAGCTCTATAGAAAATAGCTTTCCTATCATACAAGTATGGACTTCCCAAAACAATACCACATATATTCAATGGAACTATATCTAACTCAACCTCATCTACAAATGTTGATCCAATAGCAAACCTAAGTTGACATTGTCTCATTACTTGTAGATTTGTTTTATCACACACCCAACCGAATGGATATGGATTCTCATGAGATTTTGTTTGTAATCCCTACTTCTTTACAATTGTTTCATAAATCAAATATACTTGTGATCCACTATCAAACAAAGTATCAATCTTATTATGCTTGGAAATTACTCTAATATGAAAAAGCTCATTTCTTCCCCTCTCAGTATTTTCATTATCAACAGATTGTGCAGAATTACTTGTGGATGCTTCAGAATCTTTACCTTTAATACCTGTGGTTGTAACTGTTTTTTCATCGCCTGAATCTGATCCCAAGTCCTGTTGAATAGCAACAACATTATTCTTCTCCTTTCCACATAACTTCTTAGGTTTCAGCTCTAGATGCAGAAACCTGCAGTGTGCCTCATCATGTCCTTTCTTGCATTGAGTGCTTGAAGGTTTATCCTTCTTTACAGTGTTTGCATTCCTTTCCTTCCATTTCAGTTTCTTATTTTCCTTTCTCTTTCTTACAAATACTTAGATGATCCCCCAGCCTCTAGGTTTACATTCTTACCTCTAGCTTCTAGATGTGTGGCTTGAACTAATACATCATCTAAGCTATTGATATTAAACATGAGAATAGTATGCTTTAAATAGCTATGAATACCACCTATATACTTCAATAAAGTCTCAAGTGAATCTAATGATATACCTAGAGTTAAAGCTCTCTTTCTGAATTCCTGAGTATAACTTTGTACACTTTGACCCTTCAACTGACGAAGAGTTTGCAAACTCATCATTGCCTGATGTATGATAGCTAAAGGATAGAATTCCTTTTTTATAGTAGAAACAAATTCATTCCAGGTTGAAATGATTTTACCATGTTTTTGCAGATCAGCTTGTGTCTTGCCTTCCCACCATACTAGTGCAATTCCTCCAAGTTGAAGGCTAGCCAACTGAATCTTCTTCCATTCTGAATCAATGTTCTATACCCTGCAATATACATCAACTTATCTTATCCAATTATCTAGCTTTTCTGCATTGAGTTCTCCATCATAAATTGGAAAATCAAACTTCACAACTAATTTGATTAAGGAAGTTTTCTTCTTCTTCTTAGAAGAGCTAGAAGATGATGAGGATGATGAAGGTGATGATGGAGGAGATGGTGGAGGAGGCATTTTCCCTTTCCCTTTTTGTTCTGGAGGGGCAACTAGAAAAGGTTGCTCAACTCCTTTGTCTGGTTTGGGTGTTGAAGTGCTTTCGCCTCAACCCTTCTTAAATTCTAGATACATCTCTTCCACCATGGCTTGGAGTGTCTTAAAACTCTCTATAAACTGAAGTTTTGATCCCAATGGAGCTTCTTCTACCATTCTCCTCTGAAAATATACTCTTCCAGTCTCTGGATTAGTCTCAACAAGTTCTCCTTCTCCTAGTCTGAGCTTTAATCTAGTTAGCATTCAAAATCTAGCACAAGCTTGTCTGACCATAACAAAACCAAATGCTCTCATACCACTTGATCCAAAATGGATATTAAATTATAGATAAAAGGTATTATAGACTCATGTGTAGGAATGCCTAGATTATTTAGTACAATGGATTGAAAAGATTGCAAACAGCATAGACAATGAACAGTTATAAAACATAATATACACACATCAACACAGTCAAAATAATGAAGGAGTTCACCAGACCCCCTGGCTACGTCTCCTGGTCTAGCTTTCAGTGTTGACCTCTATATTATGTCTTCAAGAGCAGAGTTTACAGGTGTGAGCTCAATTAGAGCCATAACACAACAACAGTGATATTACACAGGGATTTCAATTGAAAACCTCAAGTCTAAAGAGTGCACAAACTCTCCCTCTTAGTTCCTCTGATCAATTGTTCACAGTTGTGTGTTTCTCTGACTCTCTATCTCCGCTCTATCTCTGAACTCTGACTTGTCTCTTTTTTGTTATGGGATGGATTTTTAAGCTTATTGGCACTGTCTGTTCACCTCCATTTCGGGCTCTCTGGCTCCCGGAACTGTCCCTTCATCTCCCTGCTGAGCATTTAAACGATCATTGCAAAATTCTTATGGCACAGGGTAGCTATTTATAAATGGAAGGTTCTTTGGGCATAGGTGAAAATCCCCAAAAATACACTTTTCGTTCATACACAACAATACACTGAAATACATTGAAAATCAATGAAAAACTCGATGGCAACATTAAAGCGGACTTCAAATGATATAAAGTCTGCTCTATAATCCTCTCAGGTCCACCTATTATTGTTGTCACAAGCCCACTGTTGATCTACCTTCAATTCGACGGTTCGTATCCAACCCGAAACATCAAGTAATCCACTCGATCTCCATCGTTGATCCACAATCTTCGAATCCAACGGCTGACAGCCATTTCAATTGGCCTACATGCACGGGGATTACCTGCCCAAAAAAGAATTTTTCTCTGTCCTGCAGCGTGCTACATGCCAGCCAGTGTATGGAATCGGGTGGAGCCTCTCCAATACCACTTACCGCCTAAAGTCTACCCAAAATATCGTTCACCACAAAACTCAAATTATATAAAACCATATTTATAAACCTTTCGGGTTCATGCATATCATGTAGTCTTTAAGTCATTTCTCTTTGTTGTGTTGTGATGTGATAAGTCACAAATCACATATCGCATGGTCTTTGGGCTTGCGGGTTAAGTCCTCCCTCTGGTAAATCTGCGATGCGATCTGTGATCTCCGTCGTTGATATGTGCACTCGATGAATGGTCCACGTTAAGTTGTTAGATCGCGATCATAATTTCCATAAGGCTGCCTCTGATATACTTCCCTGGCCTCTCCTAATGCGATATCATGATTTAATCTAAGCCGTTGATCTGGCTGATTCGACAGCTCTGATGCAGTATTGCTTCAACCTTCGCTTTACTTGGGTTTCCGCCATTCTTTAATGTTTTCCTCTATGGTAATATTTTCCGATAGTTAACATATACGAAGACTTAGACTTAGAGGTTTGATACAAGATCCATTTTGGATCTGTAGAGTAGGATAAACATTTACCTGTTGGACAATGGATTTAGCAAATGTGATGGTGAACATTCTCTCTACATCAAATAGAGAGATGGTAAGCTTCCTATTGTTGTTTTATATGTAAATGATTTAATTTATATAGAGAGTGATGACCTCCTCATTGTTGATTTCAAAGAAGTCATGAAAAGTGAGTTTGAAATGATAGATTTGGGGTTGTTTAAGTATTTTTTAGGCATAGAAGTGAAGCAAACAAAATTGTCATTTCTATTTCTCACACATAATGTGCTTCAAACATCTTGAGGAGGTTCAAAATTCAAGACATGAAGCATGCACCAACTCCAACTACAATGAGTTTGAAACTCCAACAATGTCAGTCTGACACTAGATTTAATGTATGCAGTAAGTTTGGTTTCAAGATTTCTAGAGACACCAAAGGAAACACTTTGGCAAGCAACCAAAATAATTTTTAGATATTTTAATGGAACTAAATGATATAGTATTTTATACACTACAACACATGATTGAGGCTAGTTGGTTACACTGACAATGACTGAGTGGGAAGTATTGATGACATAAAGAGAAAATTAGGCTATGTTTTGCATATGGGTTCGAAGCCATTTCAAGGGCTTCCAAAAAACAACCAATCACTGTCGAGAGTTAGAGCTGAATATGCCACAGCAACAAAGTTAAAGTTGAATATGCCACTTCAACAAGGGCACCATGTCAAGCCATTTGGATGAGAAGAATGTTGAAAGATTTGTGGCATGAACAAGAAAGAACTGACAACAATTTGTTGTGAAAACAATTTTGCAATTACACAGTCCAAGAATTGAGTTTTTCACAAAAGAAGTGAGCACATTGGCAGAATCATTTTATTAGGAACTAACCAACAATAGAGAAATTGTAATATAACATTGCAAGTCACACAAATAGTTTAGAAACATCTTCACTAAACCATCGATAAGAGAGTTGTATCCATCTAAGAAACTGTTCGGGAATTGGAATTAATCACGCCTATCATATCTAAATGCACTAACAGTGCAACCATACCTGCAATAAATAGCAAATCAATCAGCAAATTTTGGTTTCATTTTGAAGGATGTGAAGATAAATAAGTTTCTAAGGCACGGTACAGACTCCCGATTCCTCCAATACATCAAACAATTAAAGATCAAAGAAATATCTACGTAGATTTCGTAAATAGTAAGTGACGTTTTTACTGCACAAGTAGAATATGTACCACACAGTATGAAAGTTCAGAAAATTATTCTTTTAAGTATGTGCACCCATGTTTAGTTTTAATGTTTAATGTACCCATATATGTTTTATTGGTTACTTCAGTCGACTTGAACTTTTATAATTTGCAGCCAACCAGCTTGAATGTGTGAAGCTAAATTTGAGGAGCAAAAATAGGTGGGCGCATAAAATAAAGTTTTATGAGTTGTAAATCTAGGTAAAAATATTGGTTTCCAACCTTAAAGAAGTTGAATTCTCTACTTTATATGGTGAATGTTTTGTTGCCCTCATGGAATTATAAATCGACCATCTACTATAAGATTTAAGAGAATTGTTATATATTCTCAACATCCTCTATCCTTATATCCCATCTAGCTTTACTTGTTTAGTACAATTAAAATGAAATTTATTTTAAGTGGATTTTCCTATATCATTCATAATTTCTTCAACCATGTCGACAATTTTATATCTTAATCATCTAACTTTAAACATTCTTCCTTACTTCATATCCATATATTATTGTAATAATATTTAACAAGCACGATCTTTTTACATCCATATATTCTTATAATAATATAATTTATAAAAGATGTTTTGTATTTTTATAGT